>CATIWR010033782.1:0-13448 GCA_949677035.1 Omphalea diandra
TAAAACAATTTGCCATACAACTATACAAACACTACATATATGTTCAAATGTCCCCAAATGCAATGGTGCTTCTAAATAATTATTTATCTAATGCATATGCTCATGTGATAATGCTAATGAATGTGACTAGGGATGTTACACTTAAGGCCTAAAGGCAAAGGGAAGGCTCCCCCAAGCTCAAGAGCCAAGACTCAAAGAGCTAACCATGCCTACATGTACAAAAAAAAGCATGCTCACTTTTATAAACAATTCTCTACTTCTTCTCATCACACATGCACATGCAAGCATTTAGATAATCAAGGTACGAGAAGGCCTCCTACTCAAACTAAATTTGTGTATAGGAGAAAGACTCATGAGTCTAAACTCTTCATGAGTCTAAACTCTAATGCCATTATTGTATGAAATTTAGGCATGTTAACATTAATTGTTTTATTAGGAAGGCTCACCTCAAATTAGAGGACCCTTCAACTCCTAACCTCCTAGGACCTAAGTATGCTTGGGTACCTATGAAAAGGTGACTCACTTTTTGTTGTGTATAGGAGTGTGGTAGCCACCAAATCAAGCAATTGGCATATGGATAGTGGATGTTCCAAGCATATGACTAGAAATAGAAAGCTATTCACGACAATGAAGGAAAAAGAAGGCGAAGATGTCACATTTGGTAACAATGCCAAGGGTAAGGTAATTGCCATTGGAACTATTGGTAAGAATGGTTATTCATTAATTGATAATGTTTTATTAGTTTGTGGCTTACAACATAATTTATTGAGTGTAAGTTAATTGTGTGACAAAAGTAATAAAGTCACCTTTGATCTTAGGGAATGTCGAGTCACCACTTTAGTGGATGATAAGGTTATTTTTAAGGGTGAAAGAAAAGGCAATACCTACTCAATTGACTTAGACAATTTGGCTAACCAATCTTTTAAGTGTCTTATGTCTTTAAGCAATGAAGCTTGGTTATGGCATAAAAGGCTTGGACATGTAAGCATGGATCTTCTTCAAAGCCTATCTAAAGGAAAGTTAGTGGAAGGCCTTCCCAAGCTATATTTCACTAAAGATAAGACATGTGGTTCATGCCAAATAGGAAAGCAACATCAAGCCTCCCATAAAGTGAAAAACATTGTAAGTTCTTTTAGACCTCTTCAACTAGTTCATATGGACTTGATAGGACATACTAGGAGTGCTAGCTTAGGTGGAAAGCATTATGCACTAATCCTAGTTGATGATTACTCTAGGTTTACTTTGGTGTCTTTTTAGCTCATAAGAGTGATGCCTTTGATGCTTTCAAGAGTTTTGCAAAAAGAGTTCAAAATAAAAAAGGTTACTTCATTTCTTCTATTAGAAGTGACCATGGAAAGGAATTTCAAAACGAATCTTTTGAAACTTATTTTTCAGAGAATGGAGTTTTTCATAAATTTTCAACTCCTAGAACACCACAACAAAATGGTGTTATTGAGAGAAAAAATAGAACACTAGTAGAAATGGTTGGAACCATGCTCAATGAGTACTCTTTACCAAATTACTTTTGGGTCGAAGCCATTAATACTTCGTGTTACATTACAAATAAAGTTTTTAAAAGACCCATTCTCAATAAAACTTCTTATGAGCTATGGAATGGTAAAAAACCCAAGATATCATACCTAAGGGTATTTGGGTGTAAGAGCTATATTTTAAA
Organism: Omphalea diandra; assembly: GCA_949677035.1. Taxonomy (NCBI): domain Eukaryota; kingdom Viridiplantae; phylum Streptophyta; class Magnoliopsida; order Malpighiales; family Euphorbiaceae; genus Omphalea; species Omphalea diandra. The sequence goes on from CATIWR010033782.1 coordinate 1,676, forward strand.
TACCAAGGGTGATTTAGGAAAATTTGACTCCAAGACTAATGAAGGAATATTCTTAGGCTACTCCACCTCTAGCAAGGCATATAAAGTCTTTAACAAGAATTCAATTATAGTTAAAAAGTCTATGAATGTTGTCTTTGATGAATCTAGTAAACTTGATCTTAGGAAAGGTGTTTTTATTGATGATCTTGTAGGTGATTTTGAAAAGCTGAAATTGAAAGACACTACAAGAAGAGAAGACAAAAACAAGGAAATAGGTGAATCATTAAAAGAAGATGAGGAGCCACAACATCAACAAAGAGTTTAGCCAGGCCAAGATCTACCCAAAGATTGGAGATTTTCCAAATATCACCCTAAGGACTTGATCATTGGTGATACCTCCAAGGGTGTAAGTACTAGGTCGCAACTTCATCTTTTAGATAATAATCTTGCCTTTGTTTCTCAACTTGAGCCAAAATCAATTGATGGGGCTCTTGATGATAAGAGTTGGGTGCTTGCTATACAAGAGGAGGTCAATCAATTTGAGAGAAACAAGGTATGGGAACTTGTCCCTAAACCTAAAGAACACTCCATTGTAGGTTGTAAATGGGAGTTTAGGAACAAGTTAGATGAGCAAGGTCTTATCACAAGTAATAAAGCTAGATTAGTTGCTAAGGGATACAACCAAAAGGAAGGCATAGACTATGATGAGACTTTTGCCCCCGTTGTAAGATTAGAGGCCATTAGGATACTTTTAGTTTTTGCATGCCACATGAATTTTAAGCCATTTCAAATAGACGTGAAAAGTGCATTTTTGAATGGAATTATTGAGGAGGAAGTCTATGTTGAACAACCTCCTAGTTTTGAGTCACATTATTTTCCAAATCATGTTTTTAAATTGAATGAAGCCTTATATGGATTGAAACAAGCTCTAAGAGCTTAGTATGAAAGACTTAGTTCATTTCTTTTGAAAAATGATTTTGAAAAAGAAAAGGTAGACACCACACTATTTGTTAAAGCATGATACACTAATTATACAAATCTATGTTGATGATATCATTTTTGGTGTTACTAATGAGTCACTTTATGAGAATTTTGCTAGGTGTACGACTAGGGAATTCGAAATGAGCATGATGGGAGAGCTCAAGTTCTTTCTCGGTCTACATATCAAGTAAACCAAAGAATGGATCTTCATCAACCAAGCCAAGAACACAAGGGAAATACTCCAAAAGTTTGGCATGGATGGTTCCAAAGTAGCCAAAACCCCCATGAGTGGTACCATCAAGCTAGACAAAGATGAATCGGGTAAGACGGTATATGAAAAGAGATATTGAGGTATGATAAGATCTTTACTTTATCTTACCACTTTTAGGCCGGATATCATGTTTAGTGTATGTATGTGTGCTAGGTTCCAATCCTCTCCTAGAGAGTCTCATTTAAATGTTAAGAGAATTTTAAGTATTTGCATGGCACAATTCACTTAGGGTTATGGTATCCTAAGGATTCATCCTTTAGTCTCATAGGATATTTGGATGCGGATTATGCGGGTAGTTTATTAGATAGAAAAAGCAGTTTCAAGACTTGACGATTTATAAAAGAATGCCTAGTATCTTAGTTTAACAAAAAGTAAATGTCGGTTGCCTTATCCACCACAGAAGTCAAGTATGTTGCTACGGGTAATTATTGCACCCAAGTTCTTTCGATGAAACAACAATTGAAGGATTTTGGAAAAGTGATTGATCACATTCCTATTAAATGTGATAACATTAGTGTAATTAATCTTTCTAAGAATCCTATCCAACACTCTAGGAGCAAACACATAGATGTTAGACATCATTTCCTTAGAGATCATGTGCAAAAGGGTAATGTTGTGTTAGAATTTATTGACACAAATCATCAACTTCCAGATATTTTCACTAAACCTCTCAATGAAGACAGATTGAACTTCATTAAGAGAGAATTGGGAATGCTTGATGGAAGTTCCCTAAAGTGAAAATTTGATCTTATGTATGATTACTATGTGTGTTGTTTATTTATCGTATGTCTTGTGTTTTCTGTGTAACATATTTTAAGTGGATCACAATTTTGATTCTTTCAAAACTTATTTTTTTCATTCTTATTCTTGATGACTTATTATTCGCGATAACTATCTTATCTTCACGATTGCGAATTATAAGTCCTAGTCACTTGGCTGTGAAACATCATATCGCGTTCAAGAGAATAAAGCTCCACCATGAATTTTGGTCAAGAATTCAAATTTTTGACCGTTATAGCATGTATTCCTGAGGAAAATTTGTTCGTTACTCACATTTTTGAAAAATCGTGGTCGCGATCTAAGAATTCACGAATACAAATTTGAGTAACTGACAAGCCATTAAGTGATTTGACTGCCAACCATTTTCAACTCTTCATTAATCCATTTGTAGTCGTTTGTGCACCCTTTCAATAACTATATAAACCCTCTAAACAGTGAAATTCATCGCTTCATCCTACTCCAAAACTCTTATCCTTCCAAAGCTCTCAAAATATTCAATCTCTTCATCCTTTGCAATGGCTCCCAAAAAGATCTCAAAAGCAGACAAGGGCAAGGTTGTGGCTCAGCCATCTCCTACATTCCACCTAATGAAAGGCATCACCAAGGAGGAGAAAGAAAGGTACAAAGCAAATTCTTCCAAGATCATCCTTCCCAATAAGATTCCTTTTACTTTTTTGTTAGAGACCTTAGGCATCAATGCAAAGATTTGTGTTTTCCTCTCCAACTTGAGTTGGAATGAGTTCATCTTTCGGGATGAACCTAGTTATAAAGAAATTGTGAGGGAATTCATGTGCACGGTCCAATTGAGTCACAAAGTCGATTCTTGAGTAGGGCAACACAGGTTATTATTATGGGCTTTTGGCAATCCTTTTTATATTACCTTTGAACAACTATCCTCCCTCTTCAATCTTCAAGCCAGATAAAACATTCCATTTATCATCTCTGCACTTGATGTTATTTATTCTGAATTCTGGTCAAAAATATTTATTGAAACTAAACACGACCCTAGAACCTTATTGGCCAAACACATTAAAACCCTACCCCTTTGGATACTCCACCGTATGATCACCTTTTCCATAAATTCTAATAGTGATGGTAATGAGAAAGTATCATAAAAAGACTTAGCATTTATTTTTTGCGTTGTCAAAAACAAACCGATTCAAATTGGCTGGTATCTTATAGATCAATTGATCCACATGAGTACCTAACCGAAAAGCCAATTCCTTATGCCTTCTCATATTACTGCAATTTATCGCTTTGTAAGGGAATTTGATGAGGAAAATGAAAAATTTCTCACCCAGAAACTCCTCCCTTCTCAAAACTTTCTTGACCTCACTCACCTTATCAATGCTAAAGCCATACACCCGGATACCTATGCCTATACCCTGGGTGCTATTGGGGCTAAGAAAAGGGAAAGCTCACAAGCCTCTAAAAGAAAGAGGCTCATCATAGAAGAAGAAGCACCTTCAATTTCCCCTCCTCAACTAAAACCCAAATCCAAATTGTCTTTTGCCACCATTAATAGAAAATTGGACAAAGTGATGAGAATGATGAAAAAGAGGTTCCTATTTCACTCACATCTTCATAGTGACATAGTGGATTTACAAGAAAAGTTAGGTGTTCCTCCTTGCCATCTTTTGGACTACACAGAATTTGAAGATACTTAAGAAGAAGAGGGTAATGACGAAGTTGAGGATGGAGATGAAGCAGAAGCTGCCAACAATGAGGAAGTAAAAGATACTTCTGGAGATGATGATGACTCTCTAACTTTCTAGACTATGGATTTTTGTATTTTGTTTTTGTTTTTAATTGCAAAACTTGTGATCACACAGTTGTTTATAAATAAATAAGATATATTTCTTTGCAATTCCTTGTCTTGTGTGATTGATGGAATTTACTTTATTGCATTCTTATTTTGCTCCTTATGAACACTTATCTATTTGTTATACATGTATTTTTTTCCCTTATAAACCCTATTTTAGATCTTACAAAAGGGCGAAAGATAGAAACAAGCTAAGTCTAAGGGGGAGAGAAAATAACTTGCAAAAAATAACATAAGTTGAGGGGGAGCATCATAATATCATACTTAGGATTTTTAGAAATTTCACTTTGAATAATTGAATGCCACACTTAGGAAATTTCACCTTAAGTATTCATTAAATCATTTTGCACTCTAACTTCACATTTCTGCATTATTTTCCTTTAGGATCAACCTAAGTTGTCAAAATAAAAAAGGGGGAGATTATTGGACTAGGATGGTTAATCCTAAGTCTTGGACCTCTTTTAATCTTGACAAAAAAGATTGATCAATCGTAATGAGTTCAATTGAGTATTGTTTTGCAAAATTAAGTTAGATCTTCAAGTGGAAATTGGATAGAGTTCATAATCTTCAAGAAGGCAAAGTTCATCCAAATTCGCGATCAATGACTTATAATTCGCGACCGCAACCTAACTTAAGAACAGAGTGAAATTAGGCCAAACGAATTTGCAGGCATCATCTCTGTCATGAATCATCTAAAGATGGAAATGTCAAAGTAACAGACGAATTCGTGGTCAGTGTCACATCTCATTCATAACTGGAAAATTCATAGTGTCTAAGGAGGGAACCAAGTCCACAACCACAAGGTGCCAAGTGTCCCAGGTATCCGTTGAAGAATAAAATTTGTGAGGGCGATATTTTGGGTAGCAGCCGCAATTTAAGAAGAAGAAGATTGTCTTTCAAATAGAAGAATTCGCGTTCTGAGTCGTGCCCGATACAAAGAAGAATCATGATCGCGACTTTTATAGGCAGTTAGATAGTAACAACTATATTTTCCTAATGGACCAATGAGGAGATGACACGTGGCCTAGCCATTAGACACAAATGAGGTTTTCTACTGCAATTTTTAGCTCCTCTATGGAAATTGGAAAGTTGTAACCGTGAATCCTCAGTAGCGACCGTGATTCTCGCCTGTCATGCAATTAATGCAGAATCTGCATAACATGATTTGGAGATTTAATGAGCTTCTTAGTGTAATGTCTCTTTGATGGGTATGGGTTATAAATACTCCACCAAATAGATGTAATTGCAAGAGAATTCATTAACTTGTAATAAAACTCTTACACTTTTGCTACTCATTCTTTCTAATCTTTAAGTGATTGTTTGGTGTGAGCATAAACACCAATTGTAATAGGTTTCAGTGTGAGCCTATAAAAACACTAGAGAAAGGTTTTAATGTGATCCTGTGAAAACACATAAGAGTCGTTTTAGTGTTAGCCTTAGAAAACACTTGTAAGAAAGGTTGTTGTGTGAGCCGTGAAAACACAAAGTGTAAAAGTTAGGTGTGAGCTTGGAAATGCCATTTTAAGTTAGTGAATCACCCAATTGCAATTGGGGAGTGGACGTAGGGTTGATTATACCCGAACTACTATAAATCTTGTGACTTCCTTTCTACTCTTCTTTATCCTCATTTTAAATTTTTGTATACACCAATTCAACCCTCCTTCTTGGTGCCTAGGGCCAACATTTTGTTTGTTACTCAAATTTTTAGCAATTAATAATTGCGACTTAAGGTTCACAATCACGAATTAGAGTAAATGCCAAGCATTAATTGATTTGACTGCTAACTGATGTCACCCTCTCATTAATTGCAAATTTGACCATATGTTACAGTTTTTGCACATATTTTTTGCCTATTTAAACCCTTGTGATAGTATTCCATCTCACTTTTACACAATCTGTTCATCTTTCTTTACTCTCTTATCTCAAACCTTCTCCATTCTTCAAACATCTTTAATGGCTTCCAAAAAGCTTTTCAAAGCATAGAAAGGAAAGGGCATAGCCCAACCATTTAGTCCTCCTCCTCTTCACTTGATGAAATGATCTCCAAAAAAGAAAACGACCGCTATAAGGCCAACTTATCCAAAATTATCCAATCCAATAAGATTCCCTTAACCTCTCTCCTTGAATCCCTTGAAATTAAGGATGAAATTCACGTCGACCTATCCGCTCTGGGTTGGAACGAGTTTATCTTTCGAGATGAATCCAGCGATGAAGAAATTGTTTAGGAGTTCATATGCATGGTCACTTTGAGCCACAGAGCTGAGTTTAGAGTAGGTTAATATGGGTTGATTTTTAGGGCTTTTGGAGATCTTTCTTTATCATCATTGAGCAACTTTCCCACCTTTTTAATCTTCAAGTGGGAGATGATATTCCTTTCATCATCTTTACACTTGGTATCATTTACTCAAAATTTTTGTCCGAGATATCAATTAAAACCAAACACGACCTAAAAACTTCTTGAGTCAAATATCCAGACCCTTTCCAATTGGCTCTTTCATTGTATCATCATCTTCTCTGTTAATGCAAGAGGTGATAATAATGAAAAGGCCTCTCAAAAATACCTATCCTTTTTTTTTCTATTTAACCAAAAACAAACCTATCCAATCTTTTAGTTTAACTAAAAACAAACTTGCTGACTCTAGAAACGATGGTAGCTCTTCAATCTTTTAGTTTTTTCTTAGGCTTATAGTATTTTCTTTTCTTGTATTTCCTTTGTAAGTATATGATCCCACATTTTTCTATTTCTATGAATAAAAGTGTTTGCAATTTCTATTTTGTGTACTTGTTTATCATGTGTGATTACTATTCTATCCCAATTTATGCTTTATATAGTTGTCACCTATGCATTTTTACTTAAATTTTCAAATTCCACTCTCTTTTTGATTTTGCCAAAGGGGAAGAAAAATAGTAGTTAACGAATTTGCATGACATTTTATAAAGGGAAGTATAAGTTGAAGGGAAGCAATCTAATTTAAAATGTAAATCCTTGATAAACTTAATTGCTCATTAAGTACTCTTTTAAAAATGTTGACCATCTAAACTTCACACTCATGCAATTCATTTTCCTTTATGTAAAATCAATCTAAACTGCCAAAAATGAGGAAGATTGTTGGACTAGGTTGGTTAAAGCTAAGTCAAAGGCCTTTTTTGATATTGACAATGAAAATTGATAGGTACTAATATCTTGTTTAACTATTGTTTTTATGATTTTTAAGTTAGGTTTGCATTAAAATTTGGATTAAAGTCTAAATCTCTAGCATTGAGTAAGGGATCCAAATTCGCGATCAGGAACTTCTAAATTGCGACCGCGACCTTGCAATAAGGGTGTATGAACATGGACCAGATGAATTTGTGAAGCAAATCGTAGCAGCGATCTAGTCAAGGAAGACTTGATTGTCATATAGAGAGTTTTGTGGCGGTGTTCACGTTCTTAGTTGCGACTGTGACTTTTATAGCTGAATGGAGGGAACCAAGTCTACAACCATAACATGCCAAGTGTCCAAGATGATCATTGGGATATCAAAATTCATGAGGGCAAAAAACCTGTCGAGACTGCGACCCATGGAAGTAATTTCTCCTCACCAAATTGAAGGATTCACAGTCCCTATCACATCTAGAAAGGATCTTAATCGTGATCGTGACTTTTGGTCGGTTAGACAAACACAATGACTATATTTCATGGAACTCCAATAGCAGCATGTCACATGGACTAACTGCTAGACACAAAATGGGTTCTCTACTATTAGACTATGTTAGTTAAACCTATTTCATAAGCCTTTTTTGATCTTGACAATGGAGATTTATCAGCTCTAATGCTTTGATTAAGTATAATTTTACAGATTATAAGATTTAATTTTATTAGAAGTTGGATGGAAGTCAAAATTTTCATCTTTAAGAAGAACATCCAAGTTCATGTTAGGTATCCCCTAAATCGCAACTGCGACATTGCTATAAAGATGGATGGGGTTAGGCTAGAGTAATCCATGAGTGAATTCATAGCCGCGATTCAGCCAAATGGAGCATTGGTTGATTCACAAAGGAGTTCACAGTGGCATTCATGTTAAACATCGTAACTGCGAATTTCATAGCAATAAAGGAGAGAACCAAAGCCACAATCACAACATGCCAGGTGTCCACAACAACCGTTAGAAATTAAAAATCATAAGGGTGAAGATTTGGTCATGACCGCAACTCAAGAAGATGTTGTCTCCTCACCGAATAAATGAATTCACAGTCTTAGTCATGCCTAAGAGAAAGCTAACTCACGACCACAACTTTTAAGTAGTTGGTTGAAGACAACGATTATATTTCTTGGACAATCAATGGGTGAAGGATACACTAGCTGTTAGACACAAAAAGGGTGAATTCGCAGTCGCAACTCAACTGAAGGGAGCATTAGTTGATTTACAAAGGAATTCGTGGTGGTATTGGTTCTGAAATCGCAATTGTGAATATCATAGTAACAAAGGAGGGAGCCAAAGCCATAGCCACAACACGCCAAGTATCCAAGGCAATCATTGGAAATCAAAAATCATGAGGGCAAAGATTTGGTTACGACCATGACTCAAAAAGATGTCGTCTCCTCACCAAACAGAGGAATTCACAGTCTTAGTTGCTCCCAAGAGAAAGCCAACTCACGACCAGGACTTTTGAGTAGTTGGTTGAACACAACGACTATATTTCTTGGACAACCAATAGGTGAAAGACATATGGACTAGCTATTAGACACTGAACGGGGTTCTCTACTGTGATTTCCAACTCTTCAGTTTAAATTGGAAATTTGCGATCGAGAAATGAGAGTAGCAACTGTGACTTTCGCCTGATAAGCATTTAATACAAAATCTGTCTAGGATAACTTGGAGATTTTGGGATACTTTTTTAGCAACATCTCTTTGGTGAATGTGGACTATAAATACTCCACCAAACTGATGTAAATGCAATAGAATTCAATTAAATGTAACCAAACTCTTGCTAATTTGCTACTCATTCTTCTTACTCTTCTTTATGCATTATTGATTGTTTGGTGTGAGCAATAAACACCTTTGTAACTAGGTTAAGAATTAGCCTAGATTCTAAAACTCTTGTAAGAGGTTAAAGTGTGAGCCTATCTAAAACATTTGTGAGAGATTTTTATGTGAGCCTAAAAATACAAGTTGTAAGGGTTTTATGTGAGCCTAAAAATACAAGTTGTAAGGGTTTTGTATGAGCCATAAAACACAAGTTGTATAAGTGAGGTGTCATCTTGAAAATACCAGTTTAGTTGAGTGAAATACCTAATTGTGAAGAATTGGGGAGTAGACTTAGGGTTTGTACACCTGAACCGCTTTAAACTTCTTGTGTTGATTTTTCTCATCTCTTTCTTAACTTCCTAAATATCTTAACCTTTCTTTTAATTTTTAATCAGCCACCAATTCGACCCCCCTCCCTTCTTAGTTCACTAGGCCAACAAGTGGTATTAGAGCCAAGTCTCACTCTGAAACTTAATTATGTGAGTAATGATCATGGCACAAGAAGGAATCCACACTCACCTCAAGCTATATTTTGATGGAGCATACTATACTTATTGGAAGTATAGGATGGAAATCTATTTGGATAGTGATGTGGTAAACCTTTGGGATATTATTGCAAAGGAGTGGAAGCCACCTACCAAAGTAGTGGGTAAAAGTCAGGAGTTGATCCCTAGAGAGGAGTGGGTTAAAGCGTATAGGAGATCCAATGACAAAAATAAAAGAGCCATGGCAATCCTTCTAAGTTCTCTCTCAAGAGAAGAAATTAGAAGAGTCCAACATTACCTTACTGCACATGAGATTTGGAAGGCCTTAGAGAACTATCATGAGGGCACAACCTTAGTGAAATCTAGCTGACTTGAGATGTATGTGACGGTGTGGGAGTTATTTATGATGAAGGAGGAAGAAAGTATCATGGATATGACAAATAGACTCATTGTAATCATCACCAACACGAAGAAGTTTGGGAGAGTTCACACCAATCATAAGGCAAATTCAAAAATTCTAAAATCCATACCTCTTGAAAATTTTGGTGCAAGAGTGTGTAGTATCTAAAAGTCCAACCCAATGACAGGAAAGGTGCCAATAGATGTCCTAATAGGCAAACTCTTAACTCATGAGTTAGCCTTGAAAAAGGATGAAGAAGGGATGAAGAAGTGATGAAAAAAGTGACAAAAAGGAGCAGAAGCTTACAATGCTTTCAAGAAGAACTAAGGAGCTTATTAGAACAAGAAAAGAAAGAAGAAACTTCAAGAAAGCAATTCCAACTCCCAAAGAAAGATCAAATGATGTCATTTGCTATAAATGTGGCGAGCAAGGCCACATCAAATATGACTGCCCCAAGTTGAAGAAGAAGAAGAAAGAGGATAAAGAAAAAAGAAAAAGCCTCAAAGCCACTTGGAATGTTAGCTTAAGTGAAGAAGGGAAAGAGGAAGAAGTTGCAAACCTATGCTTCATGGCTCAAGAGGATTCATCTAATAGGGTAAGTTCTTCATCTCACTCTTATTTTGAATTTGATGAGTTATATGATGTGGATGATGAGCTTTTGGAAGCTCTCACCATGAAATGTGACAAGTATAAGTCACAAATGAAAACTTACAATATGAAGTGCACTAAATTAAAGGATGGGTTTACATCCCCAAATAGTTTTGTAAGTGAATTGAGGGCTTTAAATGAAGAACTCAATAAATTTATGAAAAGTCTATACAAGTCATATTCATCCCTGACTTAATTAAGAAAAGAGAATGACTCCTTGAAAGGTGAAGTCATTGAGCTTAAAAACTCTATTTCTAAGTTCCACAAGGGTAAGAAAGCTTCGGGTACACTTATTGTACCACAAAGACCTCCCTTAGTTAGGCACAACCTATGATTTAATGGAGCCTCTTCTTCTACACCTTCACTCACAACCCATCAAGGCCTCAACACCTCAAACTTCAAGTATTAAGGTTATTGGAAAGAAAAGTACTCAAAGCACTAAACCACCATTGTTTAAGGGCAAAGGAAAGATGAAATAAGGCTCAATGCCAATTTCTAAGAAGGCCAACCATGCATAATGTACAATAAAAAGCATGCTCATTCAAACACACACGAAACATTTACACCTACTCATACATGTTCATTCTCACACACACATCATATTGGTATGAGAAAATCCTCCACTCATACCAACGCAATGCATAGGAGAAAGTGTAACATCCCTATCCCTATTCATTGGAATTATCACATGAATATATTCATTGCAAAAATGATATGAAATCTCACATTAACATATGCACAAGATAAATAATTATTTAGACATGTGAATTGTAAAGACACGATAATGACAATGGCACTGTTGCATTTGGGATACTTGAACATATATGCAGTGTTTGCATTGTTATATGACAAATTATTTCATGTTGTGTGCTTGTTATAGCATTATAAATAATAGTGTTTGAGGGCTCATCTAAAAGTATAAGGAGCATCTAGAAATTAGAGAATGGACGAAGGTGATGAAGGAGTGAAGAAGATGGACTAAAAGAAAAACTTTTAACTTTCAACCAACAGGAAACTTGCCCCAATCTTTTGACTTATTTAAGATAAAAATACAGACCATTAGGGTCAGATTTTGAGGAAAAAAACGTGGGTTATACCAGAAACAAAGAGAGAGCAAAGGAAGAAGAAAGAAAGGAAGAAGAAGAAGAGGAAGAAGAAGAAGAAGAAGAGAGGAAGAAGAGCGAGCTGCCTAAGGTTTTCCAATTCTAGGACAGTAGGTAAGCAAATTTATCTTCTTCTCAACTGGAACTAACCTCTCATGACATGTTAATCATGCATGGTTAGTGAGAATTATGGAGTAATTGTGGTAGAACTCTTGGATGGAAGTTGTAATCCAAGAGAACAAGAGCTGATTCTGTTGATTTTGTTGTTAGAGCAGAATTTTGCACCCACAATTTC
>CATIWR010033810.1:0-20395 GCA_949677035.1 Omphalea diandra
GATCTTAGCTTGGCTCTACTTGTTGTTGATGATGTTGACTCTTGATGAATCATCTTCTTCTTTATCTTTATCAACTCTTCTTATAGAATCATCCAATTCCATCTTTTCAAGATCACCTACAAGATCATCAACAGAGATACCTTTCACAAGATCAAGTTTACTATATTCATCAAAAACAACATTCATAGCCTTTTTAACTACCATTGAACTTTTGTTAAAGACTCTATATGTTTTGCTTATGGTGGAATAACCTAAGAAGATTCCTTTATTAGTCTTGGAATCAAATTTCCCAAGATTATCCTTGGTGTTCAAAATATAGCACTTACATCCAAATACTCTCAGGTACGATATCTTGGGTTTTCTACCATTCCATAGCTCATAAGAAGTTTTATTAAGAATGGGTCTTTCAAAAACACTATTTGCAATATAACATGCAATGTTAATGGCTTTGGCCCAAAAGTAATTTGGTAGAGAATACTCATTGAGCATTGTTCTAGCCATTTTTACCAATTTTCTATTTTTCCTCTCTACAACACCATTTTGTTGTGGTGTTCTAGGAGCTAAAAAATTATGAAAAACTTCATTCTCCAAGCAATAATTTTCAAAAGACTCATTTTGAAATTCCTTTCCATGGTCACTTTTAGTAGAAGATATGAAGTAACGTTTTTCATTTTGAACCTTCTTTGCAAAGCTTTTAAAAGCATCAAATGAATCATTCTTATGAGCTAAAAAAGATACCTAAGTAAACCTAGAGTAGTCATCTATAAGGACTAGTGCATAGTGTTTTCCACTTAGGCTAGCACTTCTAGTGGGTCCTATCAAGTCCAAATGGATAAGTTGAAAAGGTCTAGTTGAACTTACAATATTTTGGCTTTGTGAGAGGCATAGTGTTGCTTCCCCATTTGGTATGGACCACATGTCTTATCTTTGGAGAAATTAAGCGTTGGAAGTCCTTCCATTAGCTTTCCTTTATATAGGCTTTGAAGAAGATCCATGCTTGCATGTCCAAGACTTTTATACCACAACCAAGCTTCATTGCTCATAGACATAAGACACTTAAAAGATTGGTTAGCCAAATCGTCCAAGTCAATTAAGCAGGTATTGCCTTTCCTTTCACCCTTGAAAATAACCTCATCATCCATTAAAGTGGTGACTCGGCATTCCCTCGGATCAAAGGTGACTTTGTTACCTTTGTCACACAATTGACTTACACTTAACAAATTATGTTGTAAGCCACTGACTAAAAGAACATTATTAATTAAAGAGCACCCATTCTTACCAATGGTTCCAATGCCAATTACCTTAACCTTGGCATTGTTACCAAATGTGACATCTCTACCTTCTTTTTCTTTCAATGTTGTGAATAGTCTTCTATTTCCTATCATGTGTTTGGAAGATCCACTATCCACATGCCAATTGCTTGATATGGTGGTTGCCACATTCCCCTACACAATAATGGTAAGTTACCTTTTCTTAGGTACCCAAGCATACTTGGGTCCTTGGGGGTTAGAAGATGAAGGGTCATTTAGTTTGAGGTGAGCCTTCCAAATATAGCAATGAATATTAATGTCTCCAAATCTCATGCAATAATGGCATTGGAGTTTACACTTAGGAGTCTTTCTCCTATGCATAAATTTAGTATGAGTAAGGGGCCTTCTCATATCTTGGTCATATGAATGCATGCATGAACATATATGATGAGTAAGAGTAGAGAATTTTTTATGGGAATGACCATACTTTTTGTTGTACATATAGGCATGGTTAGCTCTTTGAGTCTTGGCTCTAGAGCTTGGGAGAGCCTTCCTTTTGCCCTTAGGGTTAGGAGGCTTAGTGTTTGGAGCACTTTTATTCCTAATTACCTCAAATGATGTTTGAGGTTCTGAAGATCTAACAAATGTGGTTTGAGATGATGAGGAGGCTCCATTGAAGCCTAAACCATGTCTAATTAGTGGAGGTATTTGTGATACAATCAATGTATCCGAATCTTCTTTTCCTTTATGAAACTTGGAGATGGAGCTTTTAAGCTCAATGATTCTCCTTTTAGAGTGTCATTCTCCTTTATAAGTGAAGCCATTGAAGAAGATGAAAGAGAAAGACTATCCACTGATCTTTTGAACTCATCATTAGAGGCTCTCAATTCTCTTACAATGTCATTAAGGGATTTATAATCATCTTCTAACTTTAGACATTTTCTTCTGCAAGATTTCATTTGTGACTTGTATTTGTCACATCTCATGGTTAGGGCCTCTAGAAGCTCTTCATCTATCTCATCAAATTCGAAATCAAAATGAGAATAAGAAGAAGTACTTACCTTATTAGTAGAGTCATCTTATGCCATGAAGCAAACATTGGTAACTTCTCCTTCTTCCTCTTGTTCACTTGAGCTATCATCCCAAGTGGCTGAAAAGCTCTTCTTCTTCTCCTTATTCCAAATCTTCTTCTTCTTTAATTTGGGACACTTATACTTGATGTGGCCTTGCTTGCCACATTCATAGCAAGTGACTTCGTTGGATTTCTCTCTTGGACTAGGAGCTGTCTTCTTGAAGCCTTTTCTTTCTTTTCATCTCTTGATCAAATCCTTTGTCCTCCTAGAGAGCATTGTTAGTTCCTCTTCATCCTTGTCATTTTCTTCATCACTTAAGGTGATTTCTATCTCCTTCTCTTTTATCGAAGACTTAAGAGCCAGAGTTCTTCTTTCGTTTTCTTGTTTATCTCCTTGGTCTCTTAGCTTCTTCATTTGTTCATCCTTTTGCAAGGCCAACTCATGAGTCAAGAGTTTGCCTATCAACACGTCGATTGGAACCTTCTCAATCTCTAAATTGGACTCTTGTATGTTGCAAACTCTAACACCAAATTTATCTAGAGGAAGAGTTTTGAGGATTTTTGTGTTTACCTCATAGTTGGTGAGAGCTCTTCCAAATTTCATGTTGGTGATAATGGACAAGAGCCTATTTGTCATTTATGCAATGTTCTCATTGTCCTTCATCATGAAGAGTTCCCATTCAGTGACATATATGTCCAAATGGCTTGATTTAACTAGAGTTGTGCCTTCATGATAGTTCTCTAAAGTCTTCCAAATGACATGAACAGTTTGGCAATATTGCACTCTTCCAATATCTTCTCCAGAAAGAGAGAGATTAGAAGAATGGCCATTGTTCTCTTATTTTTGCCATTTGATCTCTGGTGAGCTTCAACCCATTCTTCTCTTGGGATAAGTTCTTTAATTCCATCCACTACTTTAGTGGGTGGCTTCCATTCTTTGATAGCCACATCCCAAAGGTCCTCCACATATGTGTCAAGGTAGATTTCCATTCTATACTTCCAATGAGTATAATCATAACCATCAAAGTAAGGCTTAAGGTGTGAGTGGATTCCCTCTTATGCCATGATCTTTTACTCACCAATGAAGGTTTGTTTGAGTGTTTTGGCTCTGCTACCACTTGTTGGCCCTAAGCACCAAGAGGGGGGAGGGGGTTGAATTGGTGTATAAAAATTTAACAAGCAGATAGGGAAGAGAATGAGTAAAAAGTAGACACAAGATTTATAGTAGTTCGGGTATAATTGACCCTACGTCCACTCCCTAATTCTCAGCAATTGGGTGTTCCACTATCTACCAATGGTGTTTTCAAGCTCACACCAAACTTTTACACTTGTGTATTGAAGGCTCACATAACAACCTTTACACTTTTATTTTTGAGGCTCACACAACAACCTTTATACTTGTGTTTTTACAGGCTCACATAATAACCTCTCTTAGTGTTTTTACAGGCTCACACTACAACCTTTATAAATGGTGTTTATGCTTACACTAAACAATCTCTAAAAGAATAGAAAAGATTAAGTAGCAAAATTGCAAGAGTTTGGTTACAAAGTTATCAATTCTCTTGTATTTACATCTGTTTGGTGAGGTATTTATAGCCTCTACCCACTAAAAAGGCGTTGCAATAAAACTGGTATAAAATCTTCAAGGTATGCTAGACAAATTTTGCATTAATTGCTTATCAAGCTGAAGTCGTGGTCACTGCTACTCATTCACTGTCTCGAATTCTAAAATTTCATAGAATAGCTAAAACTTGTAGCAAAAAACCCCATTAGTGTCTAACAACTAGTCCACATGTCTTCTTGCCATTGGTTCACCAGGAAAATATAGTCGTTGCATTTCTTCTACTAACAAAAGTAGCGGTCATGAATTTTTTTGTACGGGCCATGACTTAGGATGCGAATTCGTCTGTCTGAAATTGTATCTTCCACTTCACGAATCGTAATCACTGCCAATAAGTTGCCTTCATAATTTTTGTCCTCTAACAGTCACCTAGGACATTTGTCAAGCTTTGGTTGTGGACTTGTTTCCCTCTTGAGGCTTTTTGAAAATCGCGGTCGTGACTCTGACGCTACATAGACCGCGAATCAGTCTGTCATTTTTGGACTCCTTCTTTTGGGTGAATCACGGTCGGGAATGGCTCCACAATTTCACCTGTTTGTTTTCTAGCAAGTCTTCTCGTGGATCGCAGTTGCAAATCTGAGATTGCGGTTGCGATTTAAAAGTCAACTTGGAGTTTAAGAGCTCCATCCAACTTCACTTGAAGATCCTATTATTTTCTACAAAACAACACTTAAATAAACCATTAATAATGATCAATTTCCTTTGTCAAGATCTAAAGAATTCTTAGACCTAGGATTAACCCTCCTAGTCCAACAGGATAAAAATGAAAAAAGGTTAGCATGTATTTTGATTGATGACTATGTTTTACTATACATGAATATGTGATATTAAGTCGAACATATAAATACATGTTTAAAAAAACATTATATTAGACCGATCTGCTATGAGAACACTATATGAATTAATAATCATAAGTGATTATCATGTAATAGTATTAACTTAATCCTCTGACCTGAAAATTACCATAGATTCTAATATGATAAACTTCATGTTTTGATATAGTCTAACATTATCTTTAATTGGATGATCATACAAACTAATATTGGGCATGATGTAGATCATATAAAGGAATATGAGTGATTAAGAAGGAATTTGTCCCTCATACATTTATGAGAAATATATCTCTTGGCCCCTCGGTAAGTTAGACTGAAGATATTGCTTGGCCATGCGATAATGAATTGATAAAGGTTATTAATGTCTTTTTACATTAGTATACTTGGAGATTAATAAAGAATTGAACTATATAAGGATGACATAATTCATGCCTTATGTTTAATTAAGATATAACGTGACAAAAGGATTATAATACTATTTGTGAAATAAGTTAAGATGGATTATTAACCTTTACAAGATTTGGGTAATCATAATGTCTTGCTAGAGGCCACTTAGGACTTGTGGATCATAAATAACTTTTGGGCCACCGCCAACATTATGTGAACCTACATGGTCGTATACATAGAATAGGCCCAAAACAAATTGGATTTTTACTACCTTTTATTTATAATTAAGATAATTAGAGATATTATCAAAATTATTAGATATCCAATTCGTTTTCAGAAGGTTAAAATGAAATAAGATATTATCTATATCTTTTAAGATACAGAGTTGGCATAAAATATCTTAACAGTTAAGATATATATATATATATATATGCATGTTTTGAAGGTTTTATGTATGAAAAGAGTGTATTCGTGTTTTCCTTTACAAAGCACAAAATATTTTGAGAGAAAAACCCTAGTGTCAGCACACCTACATTTTGGAAGTAAACTATTCGTGTGGATACCTGGAGAGGGCAACTATCCTTTGGTGAAACCTTGATTTGACTTCAAGTTCTATGTAAGGTGTTATCGGTGTAAAACCCCTCTTAGGCTTCTAACATATCTGTGATCTCACATATGAATTGGCAAGAGTTGCATCCTTTCCTTTTAATTTAATTTAATTGAATGGATCCTTAGAGGGATACTTTATAGAAAATTTTTATTTTCATTGTGCTCAATCTATAAACTCAATATAAAATAACCTTTATCACACAGTGAGGGACATAATCCTACAAAGTGATGCTATTTGGGTTGAGGAATGTGGGAGCAATGTACCAAATGATGGTGACTTCCTTATTTCATGACTTAATCCAAAAGAAGGTAGAGGTATACATGGATGATATGATAGTAAAGTTCGAGATAAGGGAAGGATATTTTGAAGCCTTTGAGAAGTTCTTGAGGAGAGTTGGTGAGTATAATCTAACATCGAAGCTCAAGAAGTGTGTGTTTTAAGTTACATATGATAAAATTTTGGTACATGTCATAAGTGAAAAGGGAGTCGAAGTAGATCTAGACAAGGTGAAGGCCATTTAGGATATGACCACACCAAAGACAGAGAAGGAGGTATGAGGCTTTTTTAGCTTTTTATAGTACATCAATAGATTCATAGCAAAGCTTACACCTATTTATAAGTCGATATTCAAATTATTGAGAAAGGACTAACTAGTGAAGTAGAATGAGTAACTAAAAAGCCTTTTGGAGGATAAAAGAGTATTTGACCAACTTAGAAGTACTAAAGCCCCTAAAGCTAGGGAAATATTGATCTTATATTTAGTAATAGAAGAAAGCTTAGGGATGATGTTAGCTCAAGAATATGAGATGGGAAACTAGCATACCATGTACTATCTCAATAAGAAACTACTTTCTTATGAGGAAAGATATAACCAAGTGGAAAAGACATATTTGATGATGATGTGGGCCATAAAGAAGTTGATGCACTATTTCTAGTCATACTTCATGGAGGTGGTCTCAAAGCTTGTCCTTGTTAAATACCTACATAAAGCCCCTTCCCTAAAGGAAAAACTAGCAAAGTGATTAATACTATTGACTGAGTTCAACATTAAGTACATGACTAAGAAGGTGATCAAAGGTCGAGTAGTTACAAAATATTTGGCATAACAACCTCTTGAAGAAGAAGAATCTAAGCTTCCTCAATTCCTAGATGAAGGGTTAGGAGTAATTGAACTTCAAGGTTAGAGGGTGTACTTTAATGGAGCGATGAACAAGAAAGGAGTAGGTGTGGGTATAATTTTGATATCACTATAAGGATAACTTATCCTTGTGGCAAAAAAGCTTAACTTCAAGGTGACTAATAGCATGGATGAATATGAAGCTTGGGCACTTAGGCTAACACTTTTGGTGCAAATGAGAGTTAAGACATCTAAAGTGTTTAGAGACTCATTATTAGTTATCTCCTCGATGATTGATGAATAAGAGCTAAAAGAAGAACATTTGTGCCTATATTTTGAACACTTGAAGTGTTTAGCACAAAATTTTTAAAGGATCATTTTCTGCCATCTACCGCGAAAGGAGAATGCAATGGCTAATACCTTAATGACTTTGGTTTCTATTTAGGATAGGCCAAAGGCAATGCTAATGAAGCCACTCATTATGCTTAGGTTTGTGATGACATGCCATGAAGATGAAAGAGTAATGCAAGTGATGGTGGAAAATTGTCCCTGGTATTACGATGTGCGAAGATACTTAAAAAGTAGTGAGTATCTTGATGAGGTTGAAAAGAAAGACAAGGATGTGATTAAAAATTGGTGTTGTAATTTATAGTCTATGATGGCATGCTATATAATAAAATGCTAAACAATGTCCATTTGAGATGCTTGATGGAAGAAAAAGTGGGTAAGTTCATGGGTGAGGTATATGTAAGAATTTATGGCCCTCACACTAATAAGAAAACATTGGCAAGGAAAATTTTGAGGATAGATTATTACTGGACTACCATGGAATATGATTATGTTCAGATGGCTCAAAATTGTCACAAGTATTAGATTCATAATAATCTTAATCACCTTCCTCCAATGAAATTATGTTCGACTAGGTTGGTCTAACTTAAGTCAAAGGTCCTTTTAATCTCGACAATGAAGATTGATAGGTACTAATGTTTTGTTTAAGTGTTGTTTTTGTAGTTTATAAGTTAGGTTCTCATTGAATGTTGGATGGAAATCTAAATCTCTAACTTTGAGTAACACATCAAAATTCACGATCAGGATCCTCTAATTTGTGACCGCAACCTTGCAACAAAGTTGAATGAAGTTAGGCCAGAAGAATTCACATAAGATATCATAGTCACGATCTAACCAAGGGAAACTTGAAAGATATATAAAGAGATTTGTGGTGGTGTTCGCGTCTATAGTCGCAACCGTAAATTTCATAACTGAAAGGAGGGAACCAAGTTTATAACCATATCATGCCAAATGTCCAAAAAAATGTTGGAATATCAAAATTCACAAGGGCGAATCATCTGTCATGATCGTGACCCAAAAGAGTGCTTTCGCCTCACCAAACAGAGGGATTTATAATCTTAATCGCGCTCAAGAAGAATATTAATTCTAACCGTGACTTTTGGTTGGTTGGTTAAACATAACATCTATATTTATTGGAGTACTAATGATAGAAGGACACATGAATTAGTCGTTAGATATAAAATGGGGTTTTCTATTGTGATTTTAGTTATCCTATTGCAAATTGGAAAATCGTAACTGCAAAATGCCGATCATGACTTTGACTTCAATCTAACAGACATTTAATGCAAAATCTGTCTAGCTTACCTTGAGATTTAGACATAGTTTGTTAGTAACATCTCTTTAATGGTTTTTGCCTATAAATACTCCACCAAATAAGCATGAATGCAAGATAATTTCATTTATTATAGCCAAACTCTTGCTAATTTGCTTCACAACTTCTTATTCCTTGATTGTGAGTTCTTGATTGTTTGGTGTAAGCATTAAACACCATTGTAATTGGGTTAAGAGTTATCCTAGCCTTCAAAACTCTTGTATAAGTTTAAAGAATAAGCAAGTGTAAAACATTTGATTAAGGTTTTGTGCAAGCCTTAAAACACAAATTATAAGGGTTGTGTGTAAGACATAAAACACATTGTACAAGTTTGGTGTGAACTTGGAAATACCATTTTAAGTTAAGTGAAATTCTAAATTGTGAAGATTTGGGGAGTGGATGTAGGGTTTGTTAACACCCGAACCACTATAAATACCTTGTATTCTCTCTCTACCCTTTCTCAATTCTCTAAACTCCTTACCTTCCTTCTAAATTTTTAATCTCCTACCAATTCAATCCCTTCTTGATGCACTGGGGCTAACAAGTGGTATCAGAGCTTCATCTCATTTCAAGGCTTAATTGCGTGAGAAAAGATCATGGCATAAGAAGGAATCCACACCCATCTCAAGTAATATTTTGATGGATCCAACTATACTAATTGGAAGTATAGGATGAAAATTTATTTAGACAACGATGTGATGGATCTTTGGGATGTCATAGCTAAAGAATGGAAGCCACCTACTATGGTGGTGGATGGAAGTGAAGAATTGATCCCAAAAGAAGAATGGGTTGAAGCTCATAGGAGATCTACTGGAAGAAACAAGAGAGCTATGACAATCCTTCTTAGTTCTATATAAAGAAAAGAAATACGAAGGGTCCAATATTACCTCACAGCTCATTAGATTTTAAAAGGCCTTGGAAACTACCATTAAGGCACTACTTTGGAGAAGTCTAACGGGCTAGAAATGTTTATGACCAAATGGGAGCTATTTATGATGAAGGAGAATGAAAGCATCACAAATATGGCAAATATGCTCATTTCGATTGTCACTAACATGAAGAAATTTGGAAGGATTCTCATGTAAACTATAAAGTTCTTAAATATTTACCTCTTGAGAAGTTTGGTGCCAGGGTTTGTAGCATCTAAGAGTTAAATTTGAAGATTGAGAAAGTGTAAATCAATGTTCTTATAGTTAAGCTTCTAACGCATGAGCTAGCTTTAAAGAAAGATGAAGAAAAGAAGATGAGAGGGCAAGGAGACAAATTAGAAAAACTAGAATAGAAGACCTTGGCTCTCAAATCTTTAATAAAAGAAAAGGAACCAGAGGTTGTTTCTAGTGAGGAAGATAGTGACAAAGCAGAGGAGGAGTTGGTCATGCTTTCAAGAAGAATAAAGGAGCTAATAAGGAGAAGAAAAGAGAGAAGAAACTTCAAGAAAGCAACTCCAAACATCAAGGAAATATTGGGTGAAGTTATATGCTATGAATGTGGGTCAAGTATGACTGCCCCAAACTAAAAAAGAAAAAGAAATGAGACAAGGAGAAGAGGAAGAGCTTTAAGGCTACTTGGGATGATAGCTTAAGTGAAAAGGATAAAGAGGAGGAAGTTGCAAACTTGTGCTTCATGGCATAAGATGATTCTTCAAAAGAGGTAAGCTCTTTACTCCATTCTTACGAAGAATATGATGAGTTAGATAATGTAGATGATGAGTTTTTAGAATCTCTCACTTTAAAATGTGATAAATACAAGTCAGAAATGAAATCTTACAAGAAAAAATGCTCTAAACTAAGGGATGAATTTAAATCCTTAAACAATCTTGTAGGTGAATTGAGAACTTCAAATGGAGAACTTAAGAAATCTGTTGAGAGTCTTTCTAATTAATCTTCTTTCCTAAACTCTTTGAGAAAAGAGAATAATTGTTTAAATAGATAAGTTATAGAGCTTAGAAATTATATATCTAAGTTCCACAAAAGAAAGGAAGCTTTGGATACACTTATTGTATCTCAAAGACCTCCTTTAGTTAGACATGGTTTAGGCTTCAATGGAGCCTCTTCATCTTCATCTACACTCACAACCTTCATTAGAGCCTCAATACCTTAAACATCTAGTATTAAGATACTTTGTAGGAAAAGTGCTTAAAGCACTAACCCACCATTGTCCAAGGGTAAAATGAAGCAACATCAAGGCTCAAATCATATCCCTAAGAAAGCTAATCATGCATATATTTACACAAAGAAGCATGCTCATCCTAACACATACAAAAAATTCATTTTTACACCAATCGACTCATGTTCACATTCACATCATCATGGTATGAGAAATACCCCCACTTATACCAAAGTCATGTATAGGAGGAAGACTCACAAGTCTAGACTCCAATGTCACTATTGCATAAAGTTTGGTCACATTAACACTCATTGTTACATTAGGAAGGCTCACCTCAAATTAGAGGATCCTTCTAGGCCTAACCCCCTAGGACCCAAGTATGCCTGGGTACCAAGAACAAAAATGATTTATTTATGTTATGTAGGATTGTTTGGTAGCCACCAATGAAGTGAATGATTGACATGTGGATAATGGATGCTTAAAGCACATGACGGGTAACAAGAAGCTATTCATGGCCCAAAAAAAAGAAGGAAGGTGGAATGTCACTTTTAGAAATAATGTTAAGGGTAAGGTAATTGGCATTGGCACTATTGATAAGAATGGTTATTCTCCCATTGATGATGTTTTACTTATAGATGGTTTACAACATAATTTGCTTAGTGTAAATCAATTATGTGATAAGGGTAATAAAGTCACCTTTGACCCTAGAGAATGCCAAATTACCACTTTGGCGGATAAAAAGGTAGTCTTCAATTGTGAAAGGAAAGGCAATACCTATTAGTTGACTTATATAATTTGGCTAACCAATCTTACAAGTGTCTTGTGTCACTTAGCAACGAAGCTTGGCTTTGGCATATAAGAATTGAACATGCTAGCATAAAGCTCCTATAAAGCTTATAAAAAAGAAAGCTAGTGGAAGGTCTTCCTAAGCTAAAGTTCTCTAAAGACAAGACTTGTGGACCATGCCAAATGGGAAAGCAACATCAATCCTCCTTTAAAGCAAATAATGTTGTAAGTACATCCATCTAGACCTCTTCAGCTTATCCATATGTACTTGATAAAACCTATTAGGAGTGCTAGTTTAGGTGGAAAATATTGTGCACTTGTCCTAGTTAATGATTACTCTAGGTTTACTTGGGTATCCTTACTAGCTCAAAAGCATGACACCTTTAATTCTTTTAAAAAGTTTTGCGAAAAAATTTCAAAATGAAAAAGGGTACTTCATTTCTCATAAGGAGTGACCATGGAAAAGAATTTCAAAATGAATCTTTTAAATCTTATTGCTTAAAAAATGAGATTTTTCATAATTTTTTTACTCCTAGAACACCATAACAAAATGGTGTTACAGAGAGAAAAAACATAGTATTAATAAAAATGGCTAGAACTATGCTCAATGAGTATTTATTACCTAATTACTTTTAAGCTAAAGCTATCAATAATTAGTGTTACATTGCAAATCGTGTTTTCAAAAGACCTATTCTTAATAAAACTTTTTATGAGCTTTGAAATGGTAATACTTAAGAGTATTTAGGTGCAAGTGCTATTTCTTAAATAAGAAGGATAATCTTTGAAAATTCGATTCAAAAATAAATAAAGGTATTTTCCTAGGATATTCCACCTCTAGTGTTAGACTAGGTTGTTCAAACTTAAGTCAAAACTCTCTTTTAATCTTGACAATATAGATTGAAAAGTTCTAATGTCAATTTTAAGTGTTGTCTTTACAATTTATAAGAGTTATCTTTATTAGAAGTCAAAATCTCCATCTTTTAGAAGGACATCCAAATTTGTGGTCGGTATCCCCTAAATCGCGACTGCGATATTGCCATAAGAATGGATGAAGCTAGGCCAGAGGAATTCACAGGCGAATTCATAGTCGCGACTCAATAGAGAGAGCCTTGGTTAAATAACAGAGGAATTCACGGTAGCATTCGCGTCCGAGGTCGCGATCACAAATTTTATAGTGACAAAGGAAGGAATCGAAGCCATAACAACAACACACCAAGTGTTCAAGGCAACTATTGAAAATCAAAAATCATGAGCACAAAGGCTTGATCACGATCGCAACTCAAGAAGTTGAAGTTTACTTACCAAATAGAGGAATTTGCAGTCCCAGTCACGCCCATGACAAAGCGAACTCGTAATCACTAAGTTTAAAATTTGTTAGAAAGACTAACGACTACTTTCTTAGACAACCAATGGACAGTTGACATGAGGACTAGCCGTTAGACATAAGATGAGGTTCTTACCAAAATTTTCGACTCCTCAATATAAATTGGAAATTCAAGACCACGAAATGGTAGTAGCGACCACGAGTTCCGTCTGACAACCCTTTAATGTAAAATCTGCCTAGCACACTTAGAGATTTAGGGATACTTTTAGAGTAACGTCTCTTTGATAGATGTGGGCTATAAATACTTCACCAAACTGATGTTAATGCAAGAGAAGAACCATTGATAATATCAAAACTCTTGCAAAGTTAATTATATACTTTAATTCCTTATTTCTTTGTACATAGTTTGGTGTGAGCTTTAAACACCATGTGTAGGGTTTGAGAGTGAGCCCTTGAATAAAAACTCTTATTTAGGTTTGAGAGTTAGCCTAGTTGTAAAACTTTGTATAGATTGAGTGTGAGCCTTGGGAAAAACTTATGAGGTTTGGTGTGAGTCTAAAACGCTAGGTTGAGTGTAAGCCTTAGGAAAACACTTGTAAGGTTTGGTGTGAGCCTAAACATTAACTTGAGTGTGAGCTTGTAAAACACTAGTGATTGAGTGAAACACCTAATTGGTGAATTGAGGAGTGGATGTAGGTAAGTTAATACCCGAACCACTATAAAACTTTTGTGTTCATTCTTCTCCTACCCTTTCTTTAATCATTCATTTTTGTGAGCTTCCTGTAAATCAAAAGTTTAAACTTGCCACCAATTCAAACCCTCATTCTTGGTGCACTAGGACCAACAATTGGTATCAGAGCCAAAATCTCAATTGAAGCCTTAATTGTGTGAGAAAAGATCGATGGCACAAGAAGGAGTCCACTCTCATCTTAATCCCTACTTTGATGGTAATGATTATGCTTTTTGGAAGCATAAAATGGAGATCTATCTTGATAGCAATCTCATCAACTTATGGAATTATATATTTGAAGAGTGGAAGCCTCTAATAAAGTTGGTTGAAGGAGTAGAGGTGGCAATTGCAACAGAAGAATAAAGTGAAGCACAAAGGAAGGAAAATGGGAAGAACAAGAGGGTAATGACTACTTTCCTAAGCTTCGTGTCAAGAGAGGAAAACAAAAGAGTCCAACATTGTCAAACTGCACATGCCATATGGAAATCATTAGAAAACTATTATGAGGACACAACTCTTATGAAATCAAATAGGTTGGAGATGTACATGATAGAGTGGGAGTTCTTCATAATGAAAGACATGAGAGCATCACCGAAATGACAAATAAACTCCTTTCTATTGTCACAAACTTGAAAAAGTTTAGAAGGATTCTTACTAACTATGAGGTAAATACTAAAATTGTTAAATCTCTTCTGTTAGATAAATTTGGTGCAAGAGTATGTAGCATTCAAGAGTCCAATCTAGAGATTAGGAAAGTGCCAATCGATGCCCTCATTAGTATGCTTCTCACTCATGAGATGGCTCTCAAGAAAGATGAAGAGATGAAAAAGCTAAGAGGACAAAAACACAAAAAGGAGAAGAAAGCTCTAGCTTTTAAAGCACAGGAAGATTATTCATACTCAAGTGACTTAAATGAAAGTGATAAAGAAGAAAAAGAGTTTACCAAAATATCAAGAATGACCAAATAGTTTATGAAAAGGAGAAGAGAAAGAAGAATCCAAAGAAAGTCATCTTCTTATCATCACAAGGAAAAGAAGAAGACCTTTAAGGTTACTTGGGATGATGATTCAAGTGATGAAGATGAAGATAAATAAGACGATGAAGTAGCAAACTTTTGCTTCATGGCTCAAGAGGACTCCTCCAAAGAGGTAAGTACTTCTCGACACTCTTATGATGATTATAATGTATTTGATGATATAAATGATGATGTATTTGATAATATAGATGATGAGCTTTTAGAACCTCTCACTTTGAAATGTGACAAATATAAGTCACAAATGAAAACGTACAAGAAAAAATATTCTAAGTTAGAGGATGAATTTAAATCCTTGAACAATCTTGTAAGTTAATTGAGGACTTCTAATGAAGAACTCAAAAAATCTATTAAGAGTATTTTAAATTCATCTTCATCGCTAACCTCCCTGAAAAAGGAAAATGACTCCTTAAATGGTGAAATCATTGAGCTTAAAAATTCTATTTCTAAGTTTTGTAAGGGAAAAGAATCTTTGGATACATTTATTCTATCACAAAGACATCCTTTAGTTATGCATGGTTTAAGCTTCAATGAAGCCTCTTCATCTACATCTTCACTCACTATATTCGTTAGAGCAACAACACCTCAAAATTTAAGTATTGAGGTCATGAGGAAGAAAGGCGCTCTTAGCACTAAGCCACCTATGCCTAAAGGTAAATGAAAGGCCCCCTATGGCTCAAAAGCTAAGGCTCAAAGAGCAAATTATGCTTAAATTTATAACAAGAAGCATACTTAAACATACAAACACAAAAAATTCTCTTCTACTCCTAATCACTTATGCACTTGCATACACTCTCATAACCAAAGTATGGGAAGGCCCCCCTACTCATATTAAGGTTGTGCATAGGAGAAAAACTCATAAGTCTAAGCTCCAATGTCATTATTCCATGAGATATGGGTATATCAATGTATTTTGCCACATTAGGAAGGCACATCTCAAATTGGAGGACCCTTTTAAGACTAACGCCCAAGGACCTAAGTATGTTTGGGTACCAAAGCAAAGTGTTTGATATTGTAGGATAGGGACTCATGCACCAAATTCTCATCATGAAAAATCTAAAGGTGAATAGAGATTGCTAATGGAGAATGGACAAAGTTTTAAATGGTTATTTGGTATCAAGGCATTGATACTAAACTTGTAAGGTATCTCTTATCCCTTATGCTTTTAACTTAATATATTTATGCATACATTTAAAGGGAGTTTTATTGCTTGATATATCTATGAGTTTACATGTTTGATTTGATTTCATTTGATTGATTGTGTGATGAGTTGAATCAATTCATTTTGCATTTGAGGTTTTCTACATTTCAAATGTTTAAATCAATCATAAAAAATCATACATTATATACTAGGGCCATATATGACAATTCTTAAATTTCAAGCCCTACTTTGTGTGTTCAAGCATGTAACATCCTCAACCCAAATCATATACATTTTAATTATGTTATATTTGAATATATGCATTGGACAAATGATTGTTTAGACATGTGAATTAGATAAGCACGATAATGACACTCGCACCATTGCATTTGGGACACTTGAATGTATATGTAATGTTTGTATAATTGCATGAAAAATTATCTTATGTTGTATGCATGTCATAACATCTTAAATAATGGTGTTATAAAGCTTATTTAAAATTATAAGGAGCATCTAGGGATTAGGAGATGGATAAAGGTGCTTAAGGAGTGAAGAAGAGGGACTAAAAGAGGAAAAGTGAACTTCCAACCAATAGAAATGCAACACCATGATTTTGTCTTGTTACAATAGGTTTAAAAATGGAATTTTTGACCCTTTAGGATCAGAATGCAGAGCTTAGACATAAGGTATACCAAAAAAAAGAGAGCTAAGAAAGAAAGGAAGGAAGGAAGAAGAAGAAGAAGAAGGAGAGGGAGAAGATTGAGCTGCCTAAGAAAGAATCCTAAGGTTTTCTAATTCTGGGAAAAGAAGTAAGCAAATTTATCTTCTTCTCACATGAAATTAACCCCTCATGACATGTTAATCATGCATGGTTAGTGAGAATTATGGAGTATTTGAAGTAGAACTCTTGGATAGAAGTCAAAATTCAAGAGAATATGAGCTTATTGTGTTTGTTAGAGTAGAATTTTGTACCCATAATTTCATAGCCTTAGAAGAGGAAATAGTTAAAGTTTAAAATACAAAAGTTTTAGCTTTATGCTCCAAATAAATGCATAAGAAGCAACTTTGCTTGATTTGGTGTGTATGAGGAGTTATGGCTTATTCATTAGGGTTGGTTCATAACCAACCAAAATCACCTAGGTCTTTTTGTTTTCTTATATTTTGATGGCCTTAGGTTCTGATTTTGGCAAAGTGTAAAACATGAAATTTGTAGTGTTATATCCCCTCTAAATACATGTGAAAAAGTTTTGATTGATGTGTTGTATGGAAAGAGATATGGCTCAGTGACTAACTGACCCTGTACATGGATGAAACTTCATCAGTCTTTTAACTCTGTTTTTCAAGAATTTGGTGGCCATAGATTTGGAACTTGGTCATGTGTAAAACTTGAAAATGTATATTTATGTATTATCTACATGCCTGTAAAATATTTGCCAAATGTAACATGGTTGTTGAGATATTTCCCCTTCATTATGACTAATTGTCAACATGTTGAGAACTTGCTCACCCTGAGATTGGTCATTTGTTGTAGTGACTTTATAGACTGAATTAGATAATGAGTAAAACATGAAAAATGTTCCTTTATGTGTTATATAAGGTTTGGTAAATCATTTTTGGGATTGGATTTGTAAGATTTGAGATATATCTAATAACGTAAGATCTACTCAGGCTGAGATGACATTGAAACAGGGAAAATTTGTAAAATTGACCATAAATTATGTAGTGCATATTTGGACTGAATTTTGGATATGTTGTATCCATATATGTTTAGTTTAATAAAAAAAAAATCGGTCATTTGGATTTGTGAGTTAAAAGTAATTATAGAAACAACCTATCAAGTTCATGATATTTTACTAAAGCATATTTGTATAACAAGATGAAAATCTTATTTTATCATCATGGATTGATTTGGTGTATTGAAATAGGTCTCGAGGCATTGAAGATAATAGTGGGAATAAGCCGAGACCATCCACGGCTTAATAAGCTTAAAGGAGGAGGTAAGTAAATAGTTAATGGTACTATACGTGTGATTGGTTAAATGCCATGAACATATACTGAGTGGAATGAAATATTGTTTAATGTGATGATATTGAGGAATACATTGATGAAAAGATTGTTATACTCTTGATTTATTTATTTTCATGAGACATTAATAAATTATGACTTGAGAATGGGAGTATGTAGTGATATGAGCTGCCAAAGTTAAGGTGTTGTTATTATGCATTATACTACTGAAATTTTATTAGATTTACAGTTGATTTATTGAAAGACTAATACTTGATGCTATTGGCAAGTAACACTATTTGAGAGTCTATGTGGCAATGATATCTATAACCTGTGTGACAATAATCTATAATAGCCAGTGTGTCAATAACATTTGATAGCTTGTGGGCAATGATATATATAGCTTGTGTGGCAATAATATATAATAGTCTGTGTAGCAGTAACACTCGAGAGCTTGTGTGGCAATGATATCTATAGCCTGTGTGGCAATAATACATAACAACCTATGTGGCAGTAACATTCGAGAGCTTGTGTGGTAATGATATAATATATAATAGCCCGTGTGGCAATAACATTCGACAACCTGTGTGGCAATGATATCAAAAGCCTATGTGGCAATAATATATAATAGCATGTGTAGCAATAACATTTGACTGCCTGTGTGGCAATGATATCAATAACCTGCATGGAAATAATCTATAATAGTCTGTGTGGCAATAACATTCGATAGCCTGTGTGGCAATGATACTACAACATATGTGGCAACAATATTATTGGACTAGGGTGGTTAACCCTAAGTCTTGAACCTCTTTGATCTTGACAAAAGAGATTGATCATGTCTAATGTTTCAAATTAGTGTTATTTTGCAGCCTTTAGTTTTTATCTAAGTTGGAAGTTGGATGTAGCTCAAAATCTTTAAAGTATGAAAAATGTCTTCTAAATCGCGACCGCGATCCATTAGAAGACTTGCAACAAGTCAGCCAGGTGAAATCGTGGAGCCTTTTCTCGGCAGCGATTCATCTAAATGATGGAGTCCAAAATTGGTAGACGAATTCACAGTGTGTGTCACGCCCTATTCGCGATCGCGAATTTTGAAGTAATTCAAGAGGGAAACAAGTCTACAATCACAATGTGATAAATGTCCCAGCTGATCGTTGAAAGTCAAATTTCGTGGAGGCATCTTATTGGTAGTGACCGAGAATCATAAGGAAGAAGATGACCATCTTCGGCAGATGAATTCGCGTCCTTCTGTCACGGCCTGTATAAGAATGATCTCGACCGCGACTTCTGAAAGCAAATGAAAGGCAACAACTACATTTTCTTGGTAACCCAATCAAAACTTGCCACGTGGACTAGCCGTTAGACACAAACAAAGTTTTCCTTAAGGAATTTGAAATTCACAACCGCGAAAGTGTAGTGGCGACCGCGAATTGAGACTGTCAAGCATTTAGTGCAAAAATTTATCTAGCACAATTTGAAGATCTTGTACCAATTTTATTGCAATGTCTCTTTGGTGGGTAGAGGTTATAAATACCTCACCAAACAGATGTAAATGCAAGAGAATTAATAACTTCATAACCAAACTCTTACAATTTTGCTACTCAATCTTTTCTCTTCTTTAATTGATTGTTTGGTGTGAGCATAAATACCATTGGTAAATATTATAGTGTTAGCCTATTAAAACACTCTAGAGAGGTTGTTGTGTGAGCCTAAAAAACACAAGTGTAAAGGTTGTTGTGTGAGCCTTTAAAACACAAATGTAAAGGCTATTGTGTGAGCCTTATAAAACACAAGTGTAAAAGTTTGGTGAGCTTGAAAACACCATTGATAGTTAGTGGAATACCCAATTGCGGAGAATTGGGGAGTGGATATAGGGTTAATTATACCCGAACCACTATAATTTGTGTGTCTTCATTTCTCCTCTACTCTTCTATTTTTAATTTTTGCACACCAATTCAACCCCCCTTCTTGGTGCTAAGGGCTAACAAATATTTATAGCCTATGTGCAACCAAATATGAAAGCCTTTATGGCAGTGACATTTATAACCTATGTGGCAACAATATATGACAGCCTGTGTGACAATAACATTTGATAGCCTGTATGACATTTAAGAGTAAAAACTTTTTATTTCGTGCATGTATATGATGATGAGTTATTTATATTTAAATGTTGTTATGTTATTTGAGATTGAAGTATCATTATGCATTTACTTACTGAGTATGTAAGCTCTTTTTTTTGCATTAAATTTTCTTTCAGGAATAGTAGACTAGGATTGCATCCAGTTTACATTTCGAAGCAGTCTAATAAAGGTTGGGCCAGTATGCAGCCAATTAGTATTTAAGTTTGTTTAGCCATGTATACTTTCTTGTAAATAGTTACTATGTTGTGAAACAAGATACAAAGTGTAAAAACAAATAATATAATTGAAACAAGGTCTTTTAATGACAATGGACATAATGGGAAGATTTTAATGATGTTATGTCACTTTAGTATTCCATGTTTTATGAATAAGTTAATGCACCTACTTAAGGAATGATTAATAAATGGGACGTCACAAAACTTCTTTAAATGTTTGAATTATTTTACATTTTATATATATATATATATATATATATATATATATATATATATATATATATATATATATATATATATATTTTTAAGAGAATATATGTTTGAGACAGATTTTTTATGATATGTATTAGTGTGATATAGAGTGA
>CATIWR010033811.1:0-29337 GCA_949677035.1 Omphalea diandra
TATATATATATATATATATATATATATTAGAATTAACGTCTTTCTTTGGGATAGACCAATTATGTAACTGATTTTCTATTTGGGCAACACTAACTTCTTCAGGTCATGAATATTAAAATATTTAATTACTTTCTCCAAATGCTATTTTAAAATATAGAGAAAAATATAAGTTTATTCATTTGGGTATGGTGTAAGTTGCTGTTAAACCATTGTTTAGACTAAATCTTGATATTCTAGTATTTTTATGTTTACATGGTGCTAGGCATCAGTCTTTTTCAGACTATTTTAGCTATGGTTGAATCTAATTTAGCTAATCATCCAATTTATTTTAATTGTTATCTAAATTTTTTAGTATTTCTTTTTAATTGTCAAATTCTAGGTACTTTATGTTTGACAAATAAATTAAAGAATATAGATTTTGCTTTTGACAAATAAATTAAAGAATATAGATTTTGTTGTTAATTCCAAATATGTTACTATTATTTATAGAGTATATTATAAAGTTATGTCAACTGCTATAGATTGTAGATCTAAGTGTAGACTTTTAAAGAATGAAACCATAGTTTTTGAAGCTAATTCTCAACATAATAAGATTCATGTTTCTAGAAAGTAGTAAGATTAATGTTCTTAGAAAGTTAAGATGGAGTGAATTAAGTCAGGTCGGAACCTGGGCCTTTGATGATATTGTTATTCCTAGATCTATTGAATCTGGATCTAGTCTTTCAAGTATTTTGGAAAGATCTAATGGATGAATCCAAATAGAATTTTTACCTGTTCCTTCTAATGTTCTTGAGTATCAAAATAGTAGAATATCTACTTCTAGACTTTCTAGAAGTTCATCATCTACTGGTTTTGCTCCTATTATTATTCATGCCAAAAATGTTTATCGTAGTAATTCTTCTGGAGAAGCTTTTACTTAGCTTTAATGAGTCAATTTTTCAAATAATGTCCCTAGACCTATTTATAGAGAAGCAGGCCAAAGGTTTGATAAAGATGTTGTCTCCTCAGTATCTGAAAGGCTATCTCCCTTCCCTTCTCAAAATGGAAGGATTTTCAACTATAAATATGATTTCAAAACCATTTTCAATTGATAAAGAAATGTTAAGAAAAGAACTTTCTCAAGATTATAATAAGGAAAAATGGAATTGATTTATTACTCATTTTAATAAAAAATAAAGAAATATTTTAAGAGAAAAGTATTATGATTTTTTAAATTCTATCGAATGTAATATTCTGTTTTTTTTATCTACTTTACTTTGTATAGTAATTTAGAAAAAAAAATAGATTTTCCTTTTAAAGAAATTAATGTTAATGAATGAATTTCTCAATCTTGGGTTGCCACTTCTGGAAATGCTTTTTCAGATATTCATCCAGTGCTTGAAGAAGTCAAAATTATTTTTCAAGAGAGAGAAGTTATCTTTTCTCCTTTTAAAAGAATTAATGTAGTTGATAATGATGAGAAAAAAGCTACTTTGAAAGATAGTAAGAATATTCAATTTTAGAATAATTATTCAAATCGTATTTTGCATACAATTGCTTCTCAATTAGATAGAATAGAACTACAAAATTTTTCAAAACATAGTTATTCCAATAATTTTTCTATAATTGATCCTTCTAAACTTTTTTTTCATCCTATTCAATTACCAAATAAATGTAAGTTAAGATCTGATAAAGATATTTTATAGAAAATTCAAGAAAAATTACTCTTTTCATATCTCAACACCTGATGCTCAACCATCTTCAACTCCTCTAGTTTCTTCTCTTGTTCAACAACTACCTTCAAGAATATTTGTTATTACAAAAGATGAAACCAGAGATATTCAAGAAATTGAGAATCAATTTCAAGAAGAATTCTCAATTAGTAAAATTCTTCATAATAAAAATTTTCCTCAAATAATTTTTTTTTATAGAAAACCCACTCCTCCTAATGTTCAATACGAAGATCGAGGAGATATGGTCCAGTCAAGGTATGGTAGGGCAACCATATATGAGTAGAATATTGATGGTTTAAGTGAATAACTTAATTTAAATATTTTGCATGAGATGATTATGGTCGCTTCAACCTATAAATCTAGGGAACAAACTGACCCTAATATTGCTAAATTGTTAATTTTTGGATTTACTAGTTAACTTAAAGTTGGTGGGATAATTATGCTAATATGACTAATAAAAATCATATTTTGACAGCTATAATAGCTGTTGCTAGAGCTGAAGGACAAGGTGTTCTTCATACTAATGAACTTGATGTTGTTGCAACTTTGATTTTTACAATTACAAAATATTTCGTCAGAGACCTAGAACATTTTTAAGTTACATCTTCTGAGATTTTGATTAATCTTACTTGTCCTAAGTTATCTGATTTTATGTGGTATAAAGATATTTTCCTTACAAAATTGTTTACTAAAATTGATTATCATGATACCTTTTAGAAAAAAAGTTTATTTTTGGACTACCTAAATTATTTGCTGAGAAGGTATGCTCGCAAATAAGGGAGGTGAGAAGTGGAATTATCAACTATGGTAATCTTTTGTATGGAGAGATTATCAACCATATTAATAATGAAGGACTTGCTATTTGTACAAATTTAAAACTGAATGCTAGATTAAAAGATGAGATACATGATAACAAGAAAGATTTAGAATTTTTTTTTTCTCCGTATGGTTATGAAAAACTAACTTCTTCTCCTTCAAAAACTAAGATGAGTTTTTCAAAAAAGAAAAATTTTAAGAAATCTAAAAGGTCTCTTTCCAATTATCAACATTATAAGTCATCAAAACCCTCTTCCTCAAAACCTTCTTCTTAAAAAAAATAAGGAGTCAAAGAAAAAACGATCTTCAAAAAAGCAATCTGTGGCTCTTGTATATTTTAAGTGTGGAAGAGTTGGCCATTTTAAGAATCAATATTTGATGAAAGAAAAAAAAATTAATTCTCTTGATGTTTCTAATAAATTAAAAGAACAAATGATGTTTATGATAAATTAAAAAAACAAATGATTAATTTATTATTATCCAATACTTTCAAATATGAAAGTGATGATTTTAATGAAATTTTGGTAATGCAATCTTCAAGTGAAGAAGTTTCTTCTGAACTTGAAAAGGATTGTGACTGTGAAGGTTCTTGTGTTTGTAATTTAAAATCTATAAATGTTATTACTAGAGATACTACTTTACTTTTTTATACTATTGAAAAAATTGAAAATCCTGAAATACAAAAAGAATATCTTTTAAAGTTAAAAGAGATTGTTATTGAAAAATGTACCGATAATTTTGAAAAATATGATGTAAATGATATTTTCAAAAGGTTTGAAAAGAAGATTTCTCCTCTTACTATTTCAAAATTACAAGAAGGAATTAATAATTTTAAGAGAGACATTTTAGAATTAAAAACAAAAAACAATTTAATTAAGCAAGAAATTTTAATGTATCAAGTTTATAATTTTATTCAAACTCAAGTTTCTAATGCTTAAGCTAGTTCTTCAAATACTTCTGAAAGGTCTTCTTTACCTATTTTAGAAGCTGCAGAGAATGTTCCAACGTAAAATTTTTTAAATATTATTTCAAAAATGAATTATAAAAAATGGATAGTTATTGTTAATTTAGTTGTTAACAATGATCTTCATTTAACTACTACTGTTACGATTGACTATGTACTGATATGAATTATATTCTAAAAGGGTTAATTCCCACCATCTATTATGAAAAATCTACTGAAATACTTTTATACAGCAAATGGTGGAAAACTTAATTTTAATTATAAATTGTCTAATGCAAAAATTTGTTCTGATGAAATTTGTTTTCACTCTGTTTGTTTTAGCTAAAAATTTAACTACTTGTCTTATTTTAGGAAATCCTTTTACTACTTTAATTTATCCCTTTGAAGTCAATGAAAATAGTATTGCTAAAACTATTTTTGGAAAGGAGATTTGTTTAAAATTTGTTTAACCTGTTTCTATAAAAGAAATAAATCTTCTGTAAAAATATTCTATTTATCATAATGTTAATTTTATTGATCAACATAAAGAATAGATTAATTTTTTTAACTAAAAAAAAATAAAGATTTTAAGAATAGAAGATACTTTACAAAATCTCCATGTTCAAGAAAGAATAAAAGAAATTGATTTTTTTTCCAAAAGAATATTTGTGCTTCTATCTCTAATGCCTTTTGGAATCGGAAAAAACGTATTATCACTTTACCATATGTTAATGATTTTGATAAAAAAATTTATTTCCACTAGAGCTAAAATTATTCACATGAATGAAGAGCTTTAAATTCACTACCTAAAAGGGATAAATGATTTGTTAGAAAAAGTTCTGATTAGAAAATTTTTATCTCATTAGAGTTGTTTTGCTTTTATGTTAATAAAAATGCTGAAAAGGAATGAGAAAGTCCTATATTAGTTATTAATTATAAACCATTTAATAAGATTTTAGAATGAATTAGGTACCCTATTAGACTAGGTTAGTCAAACTTCAGTCAAATGCCTCTTTTGATCTTGACAATGAAGATAGATAGATACTAATGTTTTGTTTTAGTGTTGTTTTTGCAGTTTATAAGTTAGGTTTTCATTGGAAGTTAGATAAAAGTCTAAATCTCTAACTTTGCGTAAGACATTAAAATTCACGGTCAAAATCCTCTAATTCGTGACCGTGACATTGTAACAAGGATGAATGATGTTAGGCTAGAAGAATTCGCGGAGGAAATTGCAGCCACTATCCAGCCGAAGGAAACTTGAAAGACATACAAAGAGATTCGCGGTGGTATTTGTGTATGGTGTCACAACTGTAAATTTCATAGCTGAAAGGAGGGAAATGAGTCTGCAACCATATCACGCCAAGTGTCAAAGGCAATGTTGGAATATCAAAGTTCATAACGGCAAAGCACCTGTAGTGGCTGTGACCTAAGAAAGTGTTTCTCCTCACCAAACAGAAGAATTCACGGTCCTTATCGCACCCATGAAGGATCTTAATCGCGACCACGACTTTTGGTTGGTTAATCAAATATAATAACTATATTTATTGAAGTAGCAATGGCAAAAGGCTAAGTGGACTAGTCCTTAGACCCAAAATGGGGTTCTCTACCATGATTTCAATCTTTCCAATACAAATTAGAAAATCGCGACAGCAAAATGTCCGTCGCGATTGCCACTTCAGTTTGACAGACATTTAATGCAAAATCTGCTTAGCTTACCGTAGAGATTTAGACATAATTTATGAGTAAGTCTCTTTGGTGGTTGTTACCTATAAATACTCTACCAAATGGACATGAATGCAATAGAATTTCATTATTGTAGCCAAACTCTTGCAAATTTGCTTCACAACTTCTTATTCTTTGATTGTGAGTTCTTCATTGTTTGGTATAAATATTAAACACTATTGTAATTGGGTTGAGAGTTAGCCTAACTATAAAACTCTTGTAATAGGTTAAAGTGCGAGCCTATGTAAAACACTTGAGTGAGGTTTTATGTTAGCATTGAAATATAAAGTGTAGGGTTATGTGTGAGCCATAAAACACATTATACAAGTTTGGTGTGAGCTTGGAAACACCATTTTAAGTTGAGTGAAATACCTAATTGTAAAGAATTGAGGAATGAACGTAGGGTTGGTTAACACTCGAACCACTATAAATACCTTATGTTCTTTCTTTCTACCCTTTCTCAATTTTTTAAACTCCTCACATTCCCTTCAAATTTTTTAATCTCCCACTAATTCAACTCCCCTTATTGGTGCACTAAGGCCAACATACCTAATTCCTAATAAAATAGATTTGTTAAAAAGGCTATATGATGTTAATATCATTTCTAAGCTTGATATGAAGTCTTGATTTTGGCAAGTCCAAATTCAGGGGTCTAATAGATATAAGGCTGGTTTTAATGTACCTTTTGGTCGTTTTGAATGGAATATTATGCCTTTTCATTTAGGGAAATGCCTCTTCTGAATTTCAAAGTGGTATCGGAGTATTGTCTCATTTTAAGGCTTAATTACGTAAGAAAAGATCATGACACAAGAAGTAATCCATACCCATCTCAAGCCATATTTCGATAGATCCGACTATACTCATTGGAAGTATAAAATGTAAATATACTTGGACAACAATGTGGTGGATCTTTAGGACATTATAGCAATAAAGTGGAAGCCACCTACTAAGGTGGTGGATGGAAGTGAAAAATTGATCCCAAGAGAAGAATAGGTTGAAGCTCATAGGAGATCTAATGGAAGGAACAAAAGAGCTATAGTAATCCTTCTTAGTTCTTTATCAAGAGAAGAAATAGGAAGGGTCCATCATTGTATTATAGCTAATGGGATATGGAAGGCCTTGGAAAACTACCATGAAGGCACTACTTTGGTGAAGTCCAGCAAGTTAGAGATCCATGTGATCGAATGAGGGTTGTTTATGATGAAAGAGAATGAAAGCATCACAGATATAATGAATAGGCTCCTTTTAATTGTCACAAACATGAAAAATTCAGAAGGATTCTCACCAATCATGAGGTAAACTTAAAAATTCTTAAATTTTTACCTCTTGAGAAGTTTAGTGTTAGGGTTTGCAACATCCAAGAGTCAAATTTGGAGATTGGGAAGGTACAACCTGATGTTCTCATGGGTAAGCTTCTAACACATGAGCTAGCCTTGAAGAAGGATGAAGAAATGAAGAATATAATAGGGCAAAGAGATAAATCAAAATAATCAGAAAAGAAGACCTTGGCTCTCAAATCTTCATCAAAAGAAAGGGAACCAGAGGTTGTTTCTAGTGAGGAAGATAGTGATAGAGAAGAGAAAAAGTTGGCCATGCTTTCAAAATGAACAAAGGAGATGATAATGAGAAGAAAAGAAAGAAGAAACTTTAAGAAAGCAACTCTAAACCCTAAGAAAAGATTATGTGACGTTACATGCTATGAATGTAGCAAATAAGGTGTTATGCTAGGGCACCAAGAAATGCGGTTGAATTGGTGGCTTGTTTTAAAATTACAAAGAAGGTTTATGTGTTTAGGAAGTAAAGAATAAGATGAAAAGAATCAACATAAAGGTTTATAGTGGTTTGAGTGTTAACGAACCCTACGTCCACTCCCCTATTCTACACAATTAGGTATTTCACTCAACTAAACTAGTATTTCCAAGCTTATACCAAACTTATACAACATGTGTTTATGGCTCACACAAAAATCGTTTCAACTTATGTTTTCTAAGCTCACATAAAAACCTCTCACAAGTGTTTTTAGGCTCACACTTCAACCTCTTATAAGAGTTTTATAATCTAGGTTAACTCTTAACTTACTTACAATGGTGTTTATTGCTCACACCAAATAATCAATAACACATTAAAGATGAGTAAATGAATGAGTAATAAATTAGCAAGAGTTTGGTTACAATGAATTGAATTCTCTTGCATTTACATATGTTTGGTGGAGTATTTATAGCCCACATCGACCAAAGAGATATTACTCTAAAACTATCCCTAAATCTCCAAGTTGTGTTAGGCAAATTTTGCATTAAATGTTTGTCAAGTGGAAGTCACGGTCGCTACTAGCAATTCATAATCGCAAAATTCCAATTTGAATTAAGAAGTTGAAAATTGTGGTAGAGAACCCCATTTTATGTCAAATAGCTAGTTTACCAGTCCTTCATTTATTGGTTGTTTAAGAAAAATAGTCATTATGTTATACCTACTACTAAAAGTCACTGTCGCTATCTGGCTTTGCCTTGGGTATGACTAAGACCGCGAATTCCTCTGTTTGGAGAGGAAACTTTCAATTTCTTAAGTCGCAGTCACGATCCAATATTTGATCTTGTGATTTTTGATTTTTACAATATAACATGAAGTATTGATAGCTTTACCCAAAAATAGTTTGGCAAAGAATACTTATTGAACATAGTTTTAGCCATCTCTACTAGTGTTCTATTTTTCCTTTCCACAACATCATTTTGTTATGGTGTTTTAGAAGTTGAAAAGTTATGAAAAATCTCATTCTCTTGGTGATAAGATTCAAAAGACTCATTTTGAAATTCCTTTCTATGGTCACTTCTTATTGAAGCAATGAAGCAACCATTTTCATTTTGAATTCTTTTTGCAAAACTTTTAAAAACATCAAAAGTATCATACTTATGAGCTAGAAAGGACACCTAAGTAAACCTAGAGTAATCATCAACCAAGACTAGTGCATAATGTTTTCCACCCAAGCTAACACTCTTAGTAAGTCCTATCAAGTCCATTTGAATTAATTGAAGAGGTCTAGATGTACTTACAATATTTTTTACTTTAAAGGAAGATTGATGTTGCTTCCCCATTTAGCAACGACCATAAGTCTTGTCTCTAGAGAACCTTAGTTTGGGAAGACCTTCCACTAGCTTTCCTTTTGATAGGCTTTGTAGGAGCTCCATGTTAGCATGTCCAAGTCTTCTATGCCATAGCCAAGCTTCATTACTTAGAGACACAAAACACCTAGAAGATTGGGTAGTAAAATTATATAAGTTAATTAGATAGGTATTGTCTTTCCTTTCACCCTTGAAAACTACTTTTTTTTCCACCAAAGTGGTCACTCGACATTTTCTAGGGTCAAATATAACTTTATTACCTTTGTCACATAATTGACTTACACTTAGCAAATTATGTTACAAGCCATCAACAAGTAAAACATCATTAATTAAAGAGCAATCATTCTTACCAGTGGTCCTAATGCCAATTACCTTACCTTTGGCATTATTACGAAATGTGACATTGCTACCTTCCTTTTCCTTTAAGGCTATGAATAACTTTCTATTGCCCGTCATGTGCTTTGAGCATCCACTATCCATATGACAATCATTTGTTTTATTGGTGGCGGCCAAACACCCCTACACAACACAAATAAATCATTTATTCTTTAGTACCTAAGTATACTTGGGTCTTAGGGGGTTAGATTTTGAAGGATCCTCCAATTTGAGGTGAGCCTTCCTAATATAGCAATAAACATTGATGTGTCCATGCCCATTGCAATAATGGTATTAGAGTTTAGACTTATATGTCTTTCTCCTATGCATTGCCTTGGTATGAGTGAAGGGTTTTCTCATACCGACATAGTGTATGTGAGAGCATGAACATATATGTGTGGGTGTAGGTGTGAATTTTCTGTGTGTGTTAAAATTAACATGCCTTTTATTATACATGTATCATGGTTAGCCTTTTTAGAAATAAGCTTAGGGCTATGTTCCTTTCCTTTGCCTTTAAGCAATGAGGGTCTAGTGCCTTGCGCACTTTTCTTTTCAACAATTTCAATGCTTGAAGTTTGAGGTGTTGAGGTCTTGATAAATATTATGGATTAAGGTGTAGAAGAAAGGGATCCATTAAAGCCTAGACCATGACTAATCAAGGGAGGTCTTTGTGATACAATGAGTGTATCCAAAGCTTCTTTACCTTTATGGAACTTAGAAATAGAATTCCTAAGCTTAATGACTTCTCCTTTCAAAGAGTAATTCTCTTTTCTTAATGAAACTGGAGATGAAGATGACTTGAAAAGATTTTCCACAAATTTCTTGAGTTCTTTATTTGAATCCCTCAAATCACTTACAAGACTATTTAGGGATTTGAATTCATCCTTTAATTTAGTGCACTTTTTCTTATAATTTTTCATTTGTGACTTATACTTATCACATTTCATGGTGAGAGCTTTGTTGGACTAAGGTAGTTAATCCTAATTCTTGGGCCTCTTTTGATCTTGACAAAGGGGAGTGATCATTTTTAATGTTTCTATTTAGTGTTGTTTTGCAGTTTTTGTGAAAGTCTTTAAGTTAGAAGTTAGATAGAAATCTTAATTTTCAAAGTATATGAAGTAACTTCTAAATTGTGATCGTAATCTAAAATTCATAACTACGATCCATTAGAAGTCTTGCTAGAAGTTCAAATAGACGAAATCGCAGAGTAATTCTTGACTGCGATTCATCCAAAGGAAGAACTCCAAAAGAATTCACAGTGTAAAACTTGTCTCAGTTGCGACTGCGAATTTTGAAGTAACTCAAGATGCAATCAAGTCCACAATCACAGCTTGACAAGTGTCCCAGGTAATCGTTAGAAGTACAAAATCGCGAGGGGAACTTGTTAGTAGCGACCACGAACCCAAAAGAAGAAGATGAGCACTTTTGGTAGAGGATTCGCGTTCAAAGTCATATCCTGCACAAGATAAATCGCGACCTCTACTTTTGAGAGCAGGTGAAAGGCAACGACTATATTTTTTTGATGCATTAATCAGAAGTTGCCACGTGGACTAATCGTTAGACACAAACGGGGTTTCCCTTTTGGAATTTGGAATTCGCGACCGCAAATATGTAGTAGCAACTGCAAAACGACTATCAAGCATTTTATGCAAAAATCTGTCAAGCATACTTTGATGATTTTGTACCAGTTTTATTGCAATGTCTCTTTGGTGGGTAGAGGCTATAAATACCTCACCAAACAAATGTAAATGCAAGAGAATTAATAACTTTACACCCAAACTCTTGCAATTTTGCTACTTACTCTTTTCTATTCTTTAAGTCATTGTTGGGTGTAAGTATAAACACCATCTGTAATAGGTTATAGTGTGAACCTGTTAAAACACTGAGAGGTTTTTGTGTGAGCTTGTTAAAACACAAGTTGTAAAGGTTGTTGTGTAAGCCTAAAAACACAAAGTGTAAAGGTTGTTGTGCGAGCCTTCAAAACACAAGTGTAAAAGTTTGGTGTAAGCTTGAAAACACCTTTGAAAGATAGTGGAATACCCAATTTCTAAGAATTGGGGAATGGACGTAGGGTCAATTATACCCGAACCACTATAAATCTTGTGTTTCCTCTCATCTCATTTCTACTCTTTCTTTCTAATTTTAATTTTCATACACCAATTCAACCCCTCTTCTTGGTGCTTAGGGCCAACAAGCTTCTAAAACCTCATCATCCATATCATCTAAATCATCTAATTTAGAATAAGAGTAAGGTGAAGAGCCTACCTCATGAGGTGAATCCTCTTGAGCCATAGAGCAAAGGTTTGCAACCTCTTCTTCTTCATCTTCATCACTTGAGCTATCATCCTAAGTGGCTTTGAAACTCTTTCTTTTTTCTTTGTCTCCTTTCTTCTTCTTCTTCAACTTAGGGCAATCATATTTGATTGTGCCTTGCTTGCCACATTCATAGCAAGTGACATCATTTGATCTCTCTTTAGGAGTTGAAGTTGTTTTCTTGAAGTTCCTTATTTCTTTCCTTCTTCTAATTAGCTCTTTAGTTCTTTTAGAAAGCATTGTAAGTTCCTCCTCCTCCTTGTCACTCTCCTCTGCACTTGGGGCTACTTCCATTTTCTTCTCCTTAGATGTGATTTGAGTGCCAAAGTCTTCCTTTCTTATTTTTTAGATTTTTTTCCTTATCCCCTCATTCTCTTCATTTCTTCATCCTTTTTCAAGGCCAACTTATGAGTTGAGAGTTTGCCTATTAAGACATCCATTAGCACCTTTCCTATTTTCAGGTTAGACTCTTGGATACTACACATTCTAGCACTAAATTTTTCAAGAGGTAAAGATTTTAGAATCTTAGAATTTACCTCATGGTTGGTGAGAACCCTCTCAAACTTCTTCATGCTGGTGACAATAGTAAGGAGTCGATTTTATGCTTTCTTCCTCCATCATGAATAGCTTCCACGCTGTCACATATATTTCTAGTCTACTGGATTTCACTAAGATGGTGCCCTTATGAGAGTTATCCAAAGCCTTCCAAATACCATGAGCAATAAGGCAATGTTAGACCCATCCAATTCTTCTATTGAGGGAGAACTTAGAAGGATTGCCATGACTCTTTTATTTCTTCCATTGGATCTTTTTTGTGCTTCAACCCACTCCTCTGTAAGGATTATCTACTCACTTCCATTCACCACTTTGGTAAGTGGCTTCCACTCCTTTACAACTATATCCCATAGATCTACCACATCCGTATCTATATAAATTTCCATCATATACTTCCAATGAGTATAGTTTGCTTCATCAAAATAAGGTTTGAGGTGAGTGTGGATTTTTTCTTGTGCCATGATCTTTGCTCACACAATTAAGCTTTTTAGTGAGACTTGGCTCTGATACCACTTGTTGGCCTGGGGCACTAAGAAAGAGGGTTGAATTGGTGGCTTGTTTTAAAATTACAAAGAAGGTTTATGTGTTTAGGAAGTGAATAATGAGATGAGACGAATCAACACAATGGTTTATAGTGGTTCGAGTGTTAACGAACCCTACGTCCTTTCCCCAATTCTACACAATTAGGTATTTCACTCAAATAAACTGGTGTTTCCAAGCTCACACCAAACTTATAGAACTTGTGTTTATGGCTCACACAGAAACTCTTTCAACTTGTGTTTTCTAGGCTCACACAAAAACCTCTCACAAGTGTTTTTAGGCTCACACTTCAACCTCTTACAAGAGTTTTAGAATCTAGGCTAACTCTCAATCTACTTACAATGGTGTTTATTACTCACACCAAATAATCAATAACACATTAAAGAATAGTAAACGAATGAGTAGCAAATTAACAAGAGTTTGGTTACAATGAATTGAATTCTCTTACATTTACATATGCTTGGTGGAGTATTTATAACCCATATCCACCAACTAGATGTTACTCTAAAACTACACCCAAATCTTCAAGTTGTTGCTAGGAAAATTTTGCATTAAATGCTTGTTAGGCTAAAGTCGTGATCACTACTAGAAATTCGAGATTACAAATTTCTAATTTGCACTGAGTAGCTAAAAATCTCGGCAGAAAACCCCATTCTGTGTCAAATAGCTAGTCCGCTTGTCCTTCATTTATTGGTTGTTCAAGAAAAATAGTCGTTGTGTTTTAC
This sequence comes from Omphalea diandra, assembly GCA_949677035.1. Taxonomy (NCBI): domain Eukaryota; kingdom Viridiplantae; phylum Streptophyta; class Magnoliopsida; order Malpighiales; family Euphorbiaceae; genus Omphalea; species Omphalea diandra. Next base: position 12,818 of record CATIWR010033811.1, read on the forward strand.
CTACTACTTGAAAATTGCGGTTGTGATCTGGCTTTACATTGGGCGCGATTGAGACTGCGAATTCCTTTATTTGGAGAGGAAACTTTCAACTTCTTAAGTCACGGTTGCAATCTAATATTCGCTCTCGCAATTTTTTATTTTCAACGGTTCCTTTGGACACTTGGTAAGTTGTGGCTATGGCTTTGTTTCCCTCTTTTGTCACTATGAAATTCGCGGTCGTGACCAAGGGTGCGATAACCACTGTAAATTCCTCTGTGACTAAACCTCATTTCCTTCGGCTATATCATGGTTGCGAATTCCCCGTGAATTCCTCTAGCCTAGCTCCTTCCATCCTTATAGCTGATTCGCAGTTGTGATTTAAGGGATACAGACTGTGAATTTTGATGACCTTCACAAGGTTGGAGATTTTGATTTCAATCCAACTTCTAATTGAAAAAACTATCTTATAAACTATAAAGCAACAATTAACGAAACATTAAAACTGATCAATCTCTATCGTTAAGATCAAAAGAGGTTCATGACTTAGGTTTAACCAACCTTGTCTAACACAAGGCCACATCAAGAATGACTACCTCAAATTAAAAAAGAAGAAAAAAAGGGGCAAAAAGAAGAGGAAGAGCTTCAAAGTAACTTAGGATGACAAGTCACGTGAAGAGGATGAAAAGGAGGAAGTTGCAAACTTGTGTTTTATGGCACAAGATGATTCTTCAAATGAGGTAAGTTCTTCACCCCATTGTTATGAAGAATATGATGAGTTAGATGATATAAATGATGAACTTTTAGAAGCTCTCACTTTTAAATGTGATAAATATAAGTCACGAATGAAATCTTATAAGAAAATATGCTCAAGACTAGAGGATGAATTTAAATCCTTGAATAATCTTATAAGTGAATTGAGGACTTCAAATGAAGAAGACAAGAAATCAGTTGAAAGTTTTTTCTAAATCATCTTCTTCCCTAAACTCCTTGAGAAAGGAGAATGATTCTTTAAAGGGTGAAGTAATAAAACTTAGAAATTTCATATCTAAGTTTCACAAGGAAGAAATTTTTGGATACACTTAAGTGTATCTTAAAGACCTCATTTGGTTAGACATGGTCTAGGCTTCAGTGGAGCCTCTTCATCTATATCTTCCCTCACAACCTTCATTAGAGCTTAACACTTCAAACATCTAGTATTGAGATAGTTGGTAAGAAAAGTGCTCAAAACACTAAGTCACCATTGCCTAAGGGAAAAGGTAAGGCACATTAAGGCTTAAAGCCTATCCTAAAGAAGGCTAATCATTTATATATTAGACTAAGAAACAAGCTCACCCCACACAAAAAATACACTTCTACACCTAACCATTCATGCTCATCCTTACACTCACATCATTATGGTATGAGAAATACCCCTACTCATAGCAAAGCCATGTATAGGGGGGAAGAGTCATAAGTCCAAACTTCAAATTGCATGAAGTTTGGTCACATCAACATTTATTGTTATATTAGGAAGGCTCACCTCAAATTGAAAGATCTTTCTAGGCCTAACCCCTTAGGACCCTAGTATGCTCGGGTACCAAAACAAAAATAATTTATTTGTATTGTGTAGGATTGTTTGGCAGCCACCAATGAAGTAAATGATCGACATGTAGATAGTGGATGCTCAAAGTACATGACGGCAACAAAAAGCTATTCATGGCCTTTAAAGAGAAGGAGGGTGGCAATGTCACTTTTGGAAACAATGCTAAGGGTAAGGTAATTGACATGGGCACTATTAGAAAGAATGGTTGTTCTCTCATTGATGATGTTTTACTTGTAGATGGTTTATAACATAATTTGCTTAATGTAAGTCAATTATCTGACGAGGATAATAAAGTCACCTTTGACCTAAAAGAATGTTGAGTTACCACTTTAGTGGATAAAAAAATAGTTTTCAAAGGTGAATGAAAAGGCAATACCTACTAATTGACTTAGGTAATTTGGCTAATCTAATCTTTTAAGTGTCTTGTGTCACTTAGTAATGAAGTTTGGCTTTAACATAGAAGACTTGGACATGCTAGCATGAAGCTCCTACAAAGCTTTCCAAAAGGAAAGCTAGTGGAAGTTCTTCACAAACTAAAGTTCTCTAAAGACAAGACTTGTAGACCATGCCAAATGGGAAAAGAACATCAATCCTCTTTCAAAGCAATAAATGTTGTAAGTACATTTAGATCTCTTCAACTTATCCATATGGACTCGATAGGACCTACTAAAAGTGCTAGTTTAGGTGGAAAATATTATGCACTTATCTTAGTTGATGATTACTCTAGGTTTATTGGGGTATCCTTTCTATCTCATAAGCATGACACCTTTGATGGTTTTAAAAGTTTTACAAAAAGAGTTCAAAATGAAAAAAGGTTACTTTATTTCTTCTATAAGAAGTGACCATAGAAAAGAATTTAAAAATGAATCTTTTGAATCTTATTGCTTAGAGAATGAGATTTTTCATAATTTTTCAATTCCTAAAACACCATATCAAAATGGTGTTGTAGAGAGGAAAAATAGAATACTAGTAGAAATGGCTAGAACTATGCTCAATGAGTATCCATTACCTAATTACTTTTCGGCTGAAGCTATCAATACTTCATGTTACATTGCAAATTATGTTTTCAAAAGTCTCATTCTTAATAAAACTTCTTATGAGCTTTGGAATGGCAGAAAACCTAAGTTGTCATACCTAAGAGTATTTGGATGTAAGTGTTATATCTTAATTGCTAAGGATAATCTTGAAAATTTTGATTAAAAAACTAATGAAGGAGTTTTCCTAGGATATTCCACCTCTAGCAAAGCCTATAGAGTTTTTAATAAGAGTTCTATGGTTGTTGAAGAGTCTGTGATAAATATAGTAAACTTGACCTTAGGAAAGATTCTCTTATTGATAATCTTGTATGTGACTTTGAAAAATTGGAATTGGAGTCAACCACAAAAGAGATGGATAAAAACCATGATGAAGGCAAGTCATCAAGAGAAGAAAAAGAACCCCAACATCAACAAGGGGAAACCCCAAATCAAGATCTTCCCAAAGGTTGGAGATTCTTCAAGCATCATCCAAAGGAGCTATTCATTAGTGATATATCCAACGGTGTAAGTATTAGATCTCAACTCAATTCTTTAGATTATAATCTTGCTTTCGTTTCTCAAATTAAGCAAAAATCTGTTGGTGAGGCTCTTAATGATGAGAGTTGGTAATTATTAGCAAGAGGAACTCAACCAATTTGAGAGAAACAATGTATGGAAACTTATTCCTTAGCCTAAGGAACATCCTATTGTAGGATGCAAGTGGATGTTTAGGAATAAGTTAGATGAGCAAGGTTTCATTACTAAAAACTAGATAAAATTGGTTGCTAATGGGTATAACTAAGAGGAAGCCATTAATTATGATGAAACCTATGCCCCCGTAGCAAGATTAGAAGCCATTAATATTCTTTTAGCATATGCATGTCACATGAATTTCAAACTTTTCCAAATGGATGTTAAAAGTGTGTTTTTAAATGGTGTCATTAAGGAGGAAGTCTATGTCGAACAACCTCTTAGTTTTGAATCTCATATCTTTGTAATCATGTTTTTAAATTGAATAGAGCCGTGTGTGGTTTGAAACAAGCTCTAAGAATTTAGTATGAAAGACTTAGTTCATTTCTTTTGCAAAATGGTTTTTAAAAGGAGAAGGTTGACATAACATTGTTTGTAAAAAAGCACAATCATGATACACTCATTGTGCAAATATAGATTGATGATATCATATTTGGTGCTACTAATAAGTCTTTGTAAGGATTTTTCTAAGTGTTTGACTAGAAAATTTGAAATGAGCATAATGGGAGAGCTCAAATTTTTTCTTTGCCTATAAATTGAGAAAATAAAAAAAAGAGATTTTCATCAACCAAGCCAACCACATAAAGGATATACTTAAGAAATTTGGCATGGAAGGATGTAAAGTAGCAAGGACACCAATGAGTGCTTCCATTAAACTAGACAACAATGAATCGGGTAAGTCTGTTAATGAGAAGATATATCGAGGTATGATTGATTCTCTACTCTATCTTATTACTTATAGACTCGACATCATGTATAGTGTATGCATGTGTGCTAGATTTCAATCTTGCCCTAAAGAATCACATTTTAATGTTTTCAAAAGGATTTTAAAATATTTACATGGCACATTGCATTTAGGTTTATGGTATCCTAGAGATTCATGATTTAGCCTTAAAGGTTATTCGGATGCAGATTATGCTGAAAGTCTTATAGATAGAAAAAACACTCTTGGAACTTGTCAATTCATGGGAGAATGCTTAATGTTTGGTTTAGTAAGAAGCAAGTTTTGGTTGCCTCATCCACCGTCGAAGCAGAATATGTAGCTGTGGGTTATTGTTGCACCTGAGTTCTTTAAATGAAATAACAATTAAAGAATTATGGCAAAGTTGTTGATCACATTCCCATCAAATGTGACAATACTAGTGCAATAAATCTTTAAAACAATCCCATCCAATACTTTAGGAGCAATTATATAGATATTAGACATCATTTTCTTAGAGATCATGTCGAAAATGGTGATGTAGTGTTGGAGTTATAGACACTAATCATCATGTTTTAGATATTTTCACCAAACCTCTAAATGAAGAAAGAACGAACTTCATTAAGAGAGAGTTAGGAATGTTTGATAGAAGCTCCTTGAAGTGAAAATTGGATCTTTTAGAATGCTCTTTGTGTGATGCATTATTCTTGAATGATTGTTTGTTATATGTGATAAATGTGTATTATACTTCTTTGGATGTCTCAATTCTTTATGCAATTTTGTCTCTTTATGCTAATTTGTATGAATTAAGTATTAATATATTAGAAGGTTAAATCTTTTCTTTTCACGTTTACTTTTCTTACCTTATAAGACGCAATCGCAACTCCTTGTTTCGCAGTTGCGATTTATAGGTACTTGTCAACTTGTTTGTCATCCATTAATTTGTGATCACTATTTTCAGTCTCCACTATGAATTTTTTTCAAATTTAAAAGTTTTGACCGCTGACCATATCGATTTTTGATGAATTTTTATCTGTTACTTAGATATTTTGAAATTAGAGCTTGCGACTTATAATTCACAATTGCGAATTTGAGTAACTGCCAAGCATTAACTGATTTGACTGCCAACCAATTGCACCCCCTCATTAAATACATTTTTACTCATTTGTTACCTTTTTTACACCTTTTCTTGGCCTATTTAAACCCTTGTAAAAGTGTTCTAACTCATATTTGTAAAATTACTTCTCTTTTTTATTACACCTTAAACCTTCTTCATATCCTCTCTTATCTTTAATGGCCCCTAAGAAAGCCTTTAGAGCAGAAAAAAGGAAAGCAATAGCCCAACCGTCTGGTCCTTCTGCCCTTCACATGATCAAAGGGATCACCAAGGAAGAAAATGACTATTATAAGGCCAATTCCTTTAAGATCATCCAACCGAATAAAATTCCCTCAGCATTTCTCCTTGAATCACTTAGAATCAAGGATGAAATCCATGCCTACATTTCTAATTTGGGTTGGAATGAATTTATCTTTCGAGACAAGCCTAGTTACAAAGAAATAGTGTGGTAATTCATGTGTATGATGACCTTGAGTCATACAGCAAAATCACGAGTAGATCAGCATGGGATAATATCTAGGGCTTTTGGGATCCTTTTTTTATTACCTTTAAAAAATTATCCAGTCTCTTCAATCCTTAAGTGAAGGATGGCATTTCGTTCATCATCCCCACACTTGGCATTATTTACTCCGAGTTTTGATATGAAATTTCTATAGTGATCAAGCACGACCTAAAAACCTCTCTAGCCAAATTTATCCGAGCCTTACCCAACTGGCTTGTTCATCATATCATCACCTTTTCTGTCAATGCAAGAGGTGGTGGAAACGAGAAGGTATCCCAAAAAGACCTAGCCTTTCTCTTTTGCTTGGCAAAAAATAAACCTATCCAAATCGGACTGTATCTTATGGATCAATCGATTCATATGAGCACTAAGCCAAAAACTCAATTTCTTCTACCCTCTTATGTAACTGCTATATATCGTTATATGGGTGCATTAATTAAAAAAATGAAAAATTCCTTACCAAAAAGTATTTGTCATCCCATAACTTTCTAGGCTTGCTTTACCTTATCAATGCCAAGGCCATACACCTTAAGTCCTACACTTATGCCTTGGGTGCATTTGGGGCTAAGAAGCTAGAAACTTCTCAAGCCTCAAAAAGGAAGAGGCTAGTCATTGAAGAGGGTGTTCAATCCATTCCACCTCCCAACCAAAGCCTACAACCAATCCTTTACAACCTTTCTCTCTTCAATTAATAAGAAGCTAGATAAGATTATAAGGATGATCAAGAAAAGATTTCTTCTACTCTCCCACCTCTATAGTGATTTGTGGATCTTTAGGAAAAGGTGGGTGCTACTCCTTGCCACCTCTCTGATTTTGAGGATTGTGACGACACTCCTAAAGAAGAGGATGATCAAGTGCTTGAGGAAGTGATGAAGCTCAAGGCGGAGGAGCAAATAAAGAAATTGATGACTTTGGAGACGATGATAACTCTCTAATATTCTAGCTTATTCTTAGTTTTTAGTGTTTTCTTTTATTTATTTTTATCTCTTTATTTATGTATAAGATGTGATCCACAATTGTTAATGAATAAAAGTGTTGTTTTTTCTTTGCATTTATTGCTTCTCATTTATGTGATTACTCTATACTTGTTTCATATACTTATTTGTTCTTTGTGATTGTTCTATCTCAATTTATACTTCTTGCATTTGACACCTATGCACTTTTACTTTAATGTTTAAACTTTACCCTCTTTTGATCTTACCAAAAGGGGAGAAAGGGAAATTGTAAAAGAATGTGCATGATATATCATAAAGGGAGTATAAGTTGAGGGGGAGTAATAAGAGCAATCTAATTCAAACTTATAAATCTTTAACAAACTTATTTGATCAATAAGTTTTTCTATTTAAAATCATTGAACATCTCAACTTTACACTCATACAATTCTTTTTTTCCTTAAGTAAATTAATCTAAGTTGTCAAAATAAAAAGGGGGAAAAATTTGGACTTGATTAGTCAAACCTAAGTCAAAGGCCTTTTTTGATCTTGACAATAAAGATTGATAGGTATAAATGTTTTGTTTAAGTGTTATTTTTGTAGTTCATAAGTTAGGTTTTCATTAGAAGTTGGATGAAAGTCTAAATCTCTACCTTTGAGCAAAACATCAAAATTCGCAATTAGGATCCTCTAATTTGCGACCGCGATCATACAACAAGGATGAATGAAGTTAGGTTAGAAGAATTTGAAGAGGAAATAGTAGCAACAATCCAGCTGAGGGAAACTTGAAAGAAACATAAAGAAATTTGCGATGGTAGTCGTGTTCGGTGTCGTGACTATGGATTTCATAGCTCAAAAATGGGAACTGAGTTTAAAATTGTATCATGCCAAGTGTCCAAGGCAACCATTGGAATATCAAAATTTGCAAGGGCAAAGCACCAGTCGATATCGTAACCCATGAAAGTGTTTTCTCCTTGCCAAATAGAAGAATTTACGATCCTTGTCGTGCCTAAGAAGGATCTTGATCGCGATTGTGACTTTTGGTTGGCTAGTCAAACACAATGAGTATATTTCTTGAAGCACTAATGGCAGAAGGACACATGGACTAGCGGTTAGACACAAAACTGGGTTCTCTACCGCGATTTTAGTCTTCCCAATACAAAATAGAAAATCGTGACCGCGACTTCAGTCTGATAAGCATTTAATGCAAAATCTGCCTAGCTTAAGTTAGAGATTTAGGCATAGTTTATGAGTAAAGTCTCTTTGGTGGTTATTGGCTATAAATACTTCACCAAACAAACATGAATGCAAGAGAATTTCATTTATTGTAGCCAAACTTTTGAAAATTTGCTTCAAAACTTCTTATTGTATGATTGTGAGATCTTAATTATATAATGTAAGTATTAAACATAATTGTAATTGGGTTGAGAGTTAGCCTAGCTATTAAAACTCTTGTAATAGGTTAAAGTGTGAGCCTATGTAAAACACTTGAGTGAGGTTTTATGCGAGCCTTGAAAAACAAAGTGTAGGGTTGTGTGTGAGCCATAAAATACATTGTACAAGTTTGGTGTAAGCTTGGAAACACCATTTTAAGTTGAGTGAAATACCCAATTATTAAGAATTGGGATTGGACGTAAGGTTTGTTAACACTCTAACCACTATAAATACCTTATGTTCTTTTTCTCTACCCTTTCTCAATTCTCTAAACTCCTTACCTTCCTTCCAATTTTTTAATCTCCTTCTAATTCAACCCAACTTTTTGGTGCACCAAGGCCAATATACCCAATTTTTAATAAAAGAGATTTGTTAAAAAGGCTACATGATGCTAATATATTTTCTAAGTTTGATATGACGTCTAGATTTTGGCAAGTCCAAATTCAAGAGTTTGATAGATATAGGACTAGTTTTAATGTACCTTTTGGTAATTTTGAATGAATTGTTATGCCTTTTGATTTTAAAAAATGCGCTTTCTAAATTTCAAAGGATTATGAATGGTATTTTGGCAGGGTGTGAATTAATTGCTTATATTTATGATATTGTAATTTTTTCAAAAAATCTTAATTAACATTTTTCTAATCTAAAAAAGGTTTTTGATGCTGTCCAAACTAATGGTTTAATAGTATATGCACCAAAAATGAAACTTTTTCAAACAAAAGTAACGTTTCTAGGGCATATTATTTCTCAAGGTACTATAAAGCCTATAAATAAGGCTATTGATTTTGTAGATAAATTTTCTAAAGAGATTAAGAATAAAAATCAATTACAAATGTTTTTGGGATGTCTTAATTATATTGCTAATTTTATAAGGGCATTCGCTTACTTTGTAAACTTTTATTTCAGCGTCTTAAGAAAAAATGTTGCTACTTAGACATCAGAGCATACCAATATTGTTAAAATTATCAAACAAAATGTTAAAAAGCTTTCTTATTTATCCATTCCTCATTTAGATACCTTTCTCATTATTGAAACAAATGCCTCAGATATTGGTTTTGGAGGTATCCTTAAACAGAAATTACCCAATCAAACTAATGAGTCATTACTGAGATACCATTCTGGCTCATGGACTGATACCTAGAGGAAATATTCTACTATTAAGAAAGAACCTTTATCTATAGTTTTTTGTGTTACTAAATTTGAAGATGATTTAGTTAATAAAAGTTTTCTTTTAAGAATTGACTATTCTGCAGCCAAACATGTTTTAGAAAAGGATGTTAAGAATTTCATTTCAAAACAAGTTTTCGTTATATAAGAAGCTATTTTAAGCAATTTTATTTTAATATAGAATATATTAAAGGTATTTCAAATTCCCTACTTGATTTTCTGACTAGAGAATTCTTTTTAGGAAAAGCTGAATTCAAATAGATTTGCTCCTTTATCTAAAGATTATGCTATGACTACTCCAAACAGAAAATTATCTTCTTTTGATTTGTCAGCTGCTTTTTCTTCTACACCTTTTTCCAACCAAGCCATCCTCTAACCCTAACCCTCTTGTTAATACACATTCTTCTAGCCATTCTAAGAGACTTAATTCCCCAAAACTCTTTTTACAAGTACTGACCAAAGAATGTCATGCCTATTTTTAAAAAATCCATATGTTAAAACTTTGTTATAACTTTTAAGAAACTCTTTTTCTAATACTATTTAGAACATTTTTCCTCAAGAATTTTACTTTTTTCCTTCCCAGCTTAAAAAGAATCGAATTTTTTATGAGTTCATTTTGGTTAATTCTAAATCAGTTGTAATTGAACATGTTATAGATGATAATAATCCTCAAAGGATTTCTTATTCAAATGCAAGATCCTTAAGGTACTTTCTCCTAGCGATTGGAAATAAGGTATCTACACTGAGAAGAACTTTACCAAAACTTTTTCCCCTTAAAGTTATAACTATCTTAATTACTAGCAAGCCTAAGACCCTTCAATCATTCATGGTTTTTTTTTTTACTTTATTAAAGGCAACAATGTTAGCTTTCCTACTTGGTTCAAAGATTGGTGGTTTTATTTTGATTGGAGCTATTAGATTGCCCCTCCAATGGTTAAAAAAGGATTTGGTTATTTTAAGTAAAAGATTAATGAGTATACTTAAGATCCGTTATTATCTTTTCAACTATTTTTGGTATCCTTTGGATCATGACTTGGGATTTTGAAGATAACTGATGAGTGTCCTCTCGAGTGGCATCTTAACCACAAGATTCACACTTTATGGAGACATTTTAATATAAAATGTAAGAGTAATTATAAGTTAGAACAAACAAAAAAGAATTGTGTTACAAAATGGTTTAATTCTTAGAACATTGTTCCCCTCGCACTAGTGTTGAGCAATTGAAATTTTAATCCACTAAGAGTAAATTACAAGCTACATTATCTTCTGCAACAAAAAAGACTGAATATAAAAAGTTACTTTTAAAAGAATTATCTAAAGTGTCAAAAGATGATAATAATGTTAATGACAGTGCTGATTCACAACAAAATTTAGCACAAAACAATGAAAATGACTGTCATGGTATTCAGTTCATCTAATTTGCTAGCTCATCAAGATTCTCCTTATCTTATTGACCAAATTATTGAAATGTTTTGTCAAATATCCATCTTGTCTGTTAAATTGTTAAAGTATTTTGTTAGCTATCCATCTTGTTAAAGTATTTTGTTACTATACAACAATCTGTTTATCTTATTAATTATTTTCGGATTTGTATTTTGTTAAAATTTGTACTTAAATAGGTTTAAAGTCTGTATCCTTTCCTATAAATAATTGATAGTTTATATGTAAGAGGCAGAATTCGGATAAAAAGCAAAAATCTATTTGAAAAATGTTCTCCTTCTCTCTCTTTCTACCATGTAAACTTTATACTCCTTTAATAAATAAATAATTTTTCTTCAATCTCTATTTTATTTGCATTATTTATTATATTATGTGCTTGCCCTTAAATGAGATCATGCAAATAAGAAATTTTGTATATTTATATACTTCATTTTCTTTATATTTTGAAATTTTTTTATATATAGTAGCTTTCGCCATTTCTTATATGTGTCTGTGTGCATGTGTGTACTACACACACACACAAAAAAAAAAAAATGCTAATATATATATATATATATATATATACTGGTTGACCAATACTTTAGAATCGGCTGACCAACACACTCATAACACAAATGTTACTTAAGAATATAATATAAGCTATAATACCATTAGCAACGGAAGCACCTCTGTATAATAAAATTCAAAATATTAAATGTGAATGCAAGTAAGTTTTCTGATGTGCAAAGTCCTTTAAGGCGAACACAAAGCGTATTTAGTAATAAATGCAATAAATCAGAAAAGAAATACGAAAAGAGAAATTTATTTGATAAGAAAATATTATAGTGGGAGCAGAGTTGGGAGAATAAGTGAGATGTTCCTAATTCTGCCTCTTTACAACATATTTTACATATTTATAGCCTAATAAATAGACTTAACATATATATATATATATATATATATATAATGATTTTGTTGATTGTTGATATTGTTGTTAATAATGATTTTCATTTAAACACTACTATGATTAATTCCAGTGCAAATATAAATTGTATACAAGAAGGGTTGATTTCAACCATTTATTATGAAAAGATTACAGAAAAACTTTACACTGCTAACAGTGGAAAACTCAATGTTAATTATAAACTTTCTAATGCAAAAATTTGTTGTGATAGGATTTGTTTTAGATCTCAATTTGTTTTATCCAAAAATATCACAATTGGAGTAATTTTAGGAAATCCTTTTACCACCCTTATTTGTCCTTTTAATGTTAGAGAAAAACGAATTACCAAAAATATTTTTAGAAAAAAATTTATTTTAAATTTGTTCAACCAATAAAACAAAAAAACTTATTTATCCTTATGTTAATTTTGTTAATAAAAAAAGAAACAAATAATTTTTTATCAAAAGAAATAAAGATTTTAAGAATATAAGATAATCTTCAAAATTCTTTTGTTGAAAAGAAAATTAAAGGTTTTGAAGAACTTTTTCAAAAGAGTGTCTATGCCACTGTCCCAAATTTTTTTTGGAATATAAAAAAGCATATTGTTACTTTACGTTACGTCAAACGCTTTGATGAAAGGAATATTCCTACCAGAGCCAAAGTCATTCATATGAATGAAGAACTTCAGACTTACTATCAAAAAGAGATAAAAGAATTATTTGAGAAAGGGGTTATTGGAAAATCTTTATCTCATCGGAGTTGTTCTGCTTTTTATGTTAATAACGCTGCTGAAAAGGAACGAAGAATTCCAAGACTTGTTATTAACTATAAACCTCTTAATGAGATTTTAGAATGGATTGGGTACCACATACCTAATAAAAGAGATTATTAAAACGACTCTATGATGGTAATATTTTTTCAAAATTCGATATAAAATTTGGTTTTTGGCAGGTTCAGATTAAAGAATTTGATAGTTATAAAACTAGTTTTAATGTTCCTTTTGGCCACTTTGAGTGGAATGTTATGTCTTTTGGTTTAAAAAATGCCTTTTCTGAATTTCAAAAGATTTAGGAATGATATTGTAGTGAATATGAAAATTTTTCAATTGTTTATATTGATGATGTATTAATTTTTCAAAAACTATTGACTAACACCTTTTACATTTGAATAAGTTTTTTAAGATCATTCAAGATAATGGCTTAGTAATCTCAACACCAAAAATGAAACTTTTTCAAACAAAAATTAGATTTTTGGGTCACACAATTTTTTAAGAAACTATTAAACCAATTGACCTAGCAATTGATTTTGTTGAAAAATTTCCTGATGAAATTATAGATAAAATTCAACTGCAAAGATTTTTGGGATGTATTAATTATGTTGCTGATTTTGATAAGGATATTTGTTTACTTTGTAAACTTTTATTTCAGTGTCTTAAGAAGAATACTCCAACCTGTACTTTGGAACATTCAAATATTGTTAAAATCATCAAACAAAATGTTAAAAAGACTCTCATGTTTATCCATACTTCACCCCTTTCTTATTATTGAAACTAATGCTTCTGATAACGATTTTGGGGGAATTCTTGAACAAAAACTTTTAAGCCAACCCAATGAGTCATTAGTAAGATACCATTCAGGCTCATGGAATAATACTCAGAGGAAGTATTCTATAATAAAGAATAAACTTTTATCTATAGTTTTATGCATTACTAAGTTTGAAGATGATTTCGTAAATAAAAAATTTCTTTTGATAATTGATTGTTCTGCTGTGAAGCATGTTTTAGAAAAGGATGTCAAAATTTTTTTTTCTAAACAAGTTTTTACTATATGACAAGCAATTTTAAGTAATTTTGATTTTGATTTTGATATTGAATATATTAAAGGAATTTCAAATTCTCTTCATGATTTTTTAATAAGAGAATTTTTGCAGGGCAAATCATAACAGTAATTGTTTTGCTATCCTATCTAAAGAACCAGACATGTCTACTGCAAAAAAGAAAATCTCAACTCTCGAATTACTACTAGCCTTTTTATCTTATCCTAGACCACCTGTTATTCATGTTAATCTTCCTTTTTCTTTTGTTGGTCTCTCATCTAGCAACAAGAAGAAAAATAAGAATAAAAATAAAGAAACATCTCTTCTTTTTTCCCAAGCTGTAGCTCAAGAGAAAGAGACATGTTTCTATTTTCAAAAACCCTATATGTTAAAAATATGTTTCATAGAACTTGAATTATTGGGAGACTCTTTCTTGCAATCATTCAAAAATTATTCAAACCAAACTTCTACTTTTTTCCTTCTCATCCTAAAAAAACTCAAATTTTCTATGAGTTTATCCTAATTGATTTCAACTCTATAAAAATCGTATGTGTTATGGATGATTATGAACCAAGTAAGATCTCTTATTCAAAATGTAAAATTTTAAAAGTTTTGTCTGCTCGAGATTGGAATGATATCCATACAAACAAAAAATTTTCCAAACCTTTTAATCCCCCTTTACTCTTTCCTTGATTACCAAGAAGCATGGTTCACTACTTTTTTAATTTGACCCTTTAATCATTCTTGGTTCTTTTATTTTAACAAAAGCTTGAGTGTTTCTTTCCCAGTATGGTTCCAAGAATGGTGGTTATATTTTAGTTGGGTACACACCTTGGCTCCCATGGCTGTTCAAGAAGTTTTCCATGAATTTCTTCAAATGATTAAAAAATCAACTCAAGATCATTTGTTTTCCTTCACTTCTATTTCTGGAATCCCTTAGATCTTGACATGGAATTTTAAGACCTCTAAAATTTATCCTTGAGAATGGGATCTAGAACATGAAGTAATCACACTCTGGAGACATTTCAATGTTAAATGGAGGATTAATTTTAAAAATGAACAAGCTAATAATTAATTGGTTCAAATCTAAAAGCACAATAGTTCCCAGTTTTAGTTTGGAACAAATGGAATTTCTTTCAACTAAAAGTAAGCTGTAGGTAATGCTCTCGTAATCTTCGTATAAAAGAGAATATAAATAATTATTGTTAACAACACTTTCTAAGGTTTCTGGAGATGATAAAGATAACAGTGATAATTCTGACTACGACCAAAGTAATGAGGATGACTGTTACGACATCTAGCTCAGTCTTTCATAATTATCTTGTCTGCCATTATTTAAAGCTTTTAAACGCATGTTTAAGACTCCACCTGTTAATCATTTTACTTTTGACACTTGTTAAAGTTAAGATTCCTTTCTGTTAAGAATTTTCCAGTTGTAGTCACTACGGATTTCAAACTTTGTTAAATCCATGGATTTTAAAACTTTTTAAGTCTATCTATTAGGCTATAAACATGTAAAGTCTATTGTAAAGAGGCATAATTTAGATAGAGAAGAAAACATCTCACTTGTTCTGCCCACTTTGCTCCCACTATAATATTTTCTTATCAAATAAATTTCTCTTTATGTATTTCTTTTCTGATTTATTGCATTCATTACTAAGTATACTCTGTGCTCACGTTTTATAAAGGACCTTGCACATCAGAGAGCTCACTTGCATTCATGTTTAATATTTCAAATTTTATTATACAGAGGTGCCTCCACTGCAAAGTCTATATTGTATTCTTGAGTTGCATATGTGTTGTGAGTGTGTTGGTTAGTCTGTTCTAAAGTGTTGGTCAACCAGTTTGTGATTCTTATAGTTTGTTGGTCCCACTAAGTGGTCCGTAATTCATACCCCAGACACTTACTCAAAAATCTAGTCATCTATCCATAATCATGAATAGATTATTTAGAAGTTTGACCTTATTTTCTTCATCGTTTACCTCTCATGCTTTGAATTCTAAGTTAGACGATTACTCTTCAGATGCTGATATAAACTCTGAAGAAGTAAACATAGCCTAGATTGAAAATCAACTTCATAACTAGTCTATCCCGAAGAAAGATGTTAATTCTATTTACAAAATTGGTTCATTGGATTTTATGTCTAATTATGCTATTAAGCAAATAAAAAACAATTTCTTTAAGTCATGAACATGAAAATATTATATTACTTTCTCCTGATGCTATTGTAAAGTATTGATAAAAATATAAATTTGTTCATCTTGGAATGGTGCAGGTTGTTGTTAAGTCATTGTTTAGACTTGGTCTTGATATTCTTGTCTTTTTATGTTTGAGAGACATTAGACATCAAAATTTTTCAAACTCACTTTTGGCTATGGCTGAATCTAATAGCTAATGGCATAATCTATTTTAATTGTTATCCAAGCTTTTATGTTTCTTTTTTTTTTATGGAAAGATTTTGGATACCCTATCTTTAACTATAAAGTTAAAAAACATTGATTTTGGTGTTAATTCAAAATCTATTACTATTATTTATAGAGTTTACTATAAGATTATGGCTACCACTATAAATCTTAGATCTAAGTGTAAATTTTTAGGAAATGAGACTTTGGTTTTGAAGCAAACTTTCAACATAGCAAGATCCATATTCTTAAAAAATTAAGATGGAATGAGCTTAGTCAAGTCAAAATTTGGAATCTTAAAAATATTTTTAATCTTAGACCTATTGAAAATGGTTTAAGTCTGTCTAGTATTTTAGAAAGATTCGAAGGATCTATTGAAATTCAATTTTCTCTTACTATTTCAAATGTTTTGAAATTTTAAAATAGTAGAAGATTTACCTTTAGACTTCCCAAGAGTTCTTCTACTATTTTCACTCCTATTATTATTCTTGCTCAAAATTTTCAACCAAATGATTCTTTTAGGGAATCACCAGTTCAACTTCAACAAGTTAATTTTTCAAAAAGGACCTTGCACACAAGATACAACTAGTTCCAACTCATGTATGTATGTATATGTGTGTATATACATACATATATATATATATATATATATATATGTATGCATGTATGTTTGTATACATACATACATATATATATATATATATATGTGTGTGTGTGTATACATACATACATGCATACATATATATATATATATATATATA
>CATIWR010033840.1:0-25315 GCA_949677035.1 Omphalea diandra
GAATTATTTTGCATTTATGTTTCATCCATTTATCTTCTTATGTGACATATTGTGATCAATTGTGCAAAATTACTTATGTTTGCTATTCAAATTTGAGTTTGTACTATTGACAAGTTTGTGGTCATTTCCCTTTCATATTCCTTATTCTCTATCTTATTCCTTCTCATTCCCTTCTTTTTGATCTTGACAAAGGGGGAAAGATAATTGACTGAATATACAAAGAGTGAACATACAAAAAGGGGAGAGAAATTGAACTACATTTGTAATAAACTAAGACAATGATCTTATTAGAATAACTAAGGGGGTGTATGGATTGAGGGGGAGCAATTTCATACTTATGTTTTCTTAATCACTTCACAATCAATCTGCTAGGAGCATACATAATTGATTCTTTATGTTTTGCATAGTCAATCTAGATTGTCAAAATCAAAAAGGGGGAGATTGTTGGACTAAGTTATTCAAACCTAAGTCAAGACTCTTTTTTTATCTTAACAATATAGATTGAAAGGTTTTAATATCAATTTTAAGTGTTATTTTTATAGATATTAAGATAGAATCTCATTAGGAGTTGAATAGAAGTGATTAGAAGTAAGAAACTCTAAGTATAAAAATTTGCCTTCGAAATTAGCGATCGCGAATTTTGAGTAGCGATCTCGAACTTCAAAAAAGTAGTTGTTGTAGCTGTTGAGATTCAAAAGTAGTGACCTCGAATTTCAATAGCGACCACAAATTTTAGAAATAACATCTCTATGTTAGACAGACGATTTCAAGGTGACGATCGCGTCTGATAAGGAAAATAGAGACCGTGAATTTGAAGTAACGACCGCGAAGTTTAAGATCCGTTAGAAAGATCCAATGTCTAGTTTTTGGAAAGACTAATGGTTTCATGCCACGTGGACTAGCCGTTAGACACAGTTCAAAAATAGCGACCGCGAATTTAGTCTTAACCGTGAATTTCGTATGATGAGCATTTAATGCAAGGCATGTCTAGCACAACTTAGAGATTTGGACATAGTTTATTTGTAATGTCTCTTTGATGGTTATTGCCTATAAATACACCACCAAATGGACTGGAATGCACGAGGACAACCATTTAATATGTGCCAAAACTCTTGCTAAGTTAATTCTCATTTTTAACTCTTTATTTTGTTGTATATAGTTTGGTGTGAGCTTTAAACACCTTTTGGGTTGCGTTTGAGAGTTAGCCCTTGTTTATAAAACTCTTGTATAAGTTTTAGTGTGAGCTTTGAAAACACTTGTGAGAGATTTTTGTATGAGCCTAGAAAACACAAGTTGTAAGGTTTAGTGCGAGCCTAAACACTAAGTTGAGTGTGAGCTTGTAAAACACTAGTGATTGAGTGAAATACCCAATTGGTGAATAGGGGAGTCGACGTAGGGTTGGTTAATACCCGAACCACTAAAAAACTCTTATGTTCATTCTTCTTCTACCCTTTCTCTAATCTTTCATTCTTGTGTGTTTCCTCCAAAATTAAAAGTTCAAATTTCTCACCAATTCAACCCCCTTCTTTGTGCACTAGGGCCAACAAAAGAGATTCTTTCTAGAATTTTAATTAAACACCAAAAATTGCTTCCACGAATCACAAGGTATATAATATAAATAAAAAAAAATCCAAATCCTACCCTAAATAAAAATTAATTTAAGTAAAAATAAAAGTTTTTATTTTTAGTAATATT
Organism: Omphalea diandra; assembly: GCA_949677035.1. NCBI lineage: Eukaryota > Viridiplantae > Streptophyta > Magnoliopsida > Malpighiales > Euphorbiaceae > Omphalea > Omphalea diandra. The sequence continues at coordinate 1,696 of CATIWR010033840.1, forward strand.
GCTAATAGTACCAAATTTAAAAAATACATATTAAAAATAAAATAAGAATGATTCTCAAAAAAAAAATTTCTGCTAAAAGATATTGAAATTATAAAAAAATTTTAAATGGCAAAAATATAAATTTAACGGCCAAAAGAATAACATTTGTCTAAAAAGCAATGGATATTACAAGTAAAACTCATGAGTTTGAGTCGTGACCTATTTTTCATCTATATACAGTTTGCAAATGCCAAAATAATAGTTGAGCAAATGTCCAAAATCATAAAAACGCCAAACTATTAAATGCTATGATTGCTATTCCATTTTTCCATAATGTTATGACTGCTATTCCATTTCTCCATAATTATCATCTCATGTTTATCTGCTACATCATAAATAGAAGAGATTGATTACTTGCCAAAAGAACAATCTTCCTAATCTTGAAGCTTAACAATACAACGGCATAATTAATTTATTTTATGGGACATATAAATTATTCTACAATATATATTTAATTTATTATATATAAATTATTTATGATAACATTATAACATGAGGAACTTAAAGAAGGTCATCTAGGCCTGTAGAAATTACGTTAAATTCAAGTTGCTAAATACATTGATTCCTCTCTCAAATACGTCATTTTTACAGAGATCAAAGCAAAACGCCATGAAGAGGATGGTTTTCAGCTTTTTATCATGTTCCCTAAATGATTAGTATAAAGTTGTGGTTATTGCAGCAGCCAGTAGCAGGTTATGAACAAATAGAAAAAATATATATATTTTTTGCATCACTTCGATTATTTGGTTTCAGCTCTTGTTTTCATTGGCTGGATATGTAGTTTTTCTAATTTGAGACTATCGTTGTCAGATAATTGAATTAGAAAAGTGGAAAGTTGATAGATATTGGGTAGTTGGCATCTTCACGATACCACTGATTTGTATTTATTGCTAATGCCAGCACATCTTCTTGCATGACAACTTATGTGACATTAGGCAGCTCAATTTATTATGTCCGTTCGTCATTTACCCATATTTTTTCTCCCTCTAAATTATGAATATGTGCTCCAATTTGATTCACATGGACCTGATTTCTCAATTGCTCATAAATAAGTAACAAAAGTGGAGAGGAGAAATTGGGTAATTAATTTTTATGATTATTGAATTATAACTAAAATTTTATCATAATCATTAAAAATTAATTTTGTTCAATTGAATAATTAAATTTTAATTTTATTTTATTGTAGTTTATTAGCATTTTTTATTTTTTTACTCTAAATTGATCTTTTGAATTTTTTATCATAAATATAAATTTAAAATTCTCTTAGGAATAAAAATTTGAAATAATTTTATAATAAAATAAAAATCATAAGAAAAATACATCTAAATATCACAATAGAATAAAAATAAAGAAAAATACATCTAAATATCACAATAGAATAAAAATAAAAATTTAATGATTCAATTCAATAAAATCAATTTTTAGTAACTACATTAGAATTTTAGTTATAATTTAGTGATTATTGAAATAAATTACCCAAAAAATTATTTTCTCATTCAATGATCAGAAATTAGTTACAGGTGTGTTTATATTGCATGCCAGCTCAGCATCTAATACTTAATTGTATTGGAGAGCTAATTCTATAATTAGTTACAAAAAAAGCTAGCTTAAGTTAGGTTCAAATTGTTATGTGTCTGATACATCATGAACTTAAATAATATACTTCTTTAGATATTTAGGAGTTAATCATCATTATTTAATTATTTAAAAGGTCAATACATAATATTAACTATAATTAACATAATAAATGTGATTTATCATAAATATTTCATTTAATATGAGAATTAATACTATCGGTACGAGCTCAAGGAATCAATGAAATATAAATAATATGAAATTGCCAGTCATATGCTAACTAGTGGTTACAGTCTAGAATAAAAGCTGAATTTCATCTCTGTACTTTTTTTTATCCAATCATGTACAAAATTAAAATTAAAATAGATATCATTAGTTATTTTTAGCTCAATTAAATCTTATTTTATGTGATGATAATAATAATAATAATTATTATTATTATACAATCTTATTTTTTAAAAATAATAATATAAATAAAATAATAAATCTAAAATCATTATTCTCATTTTATATCTTCAATTGATATAAAATTTAAAAATATTATTACTCATTATCATTATTCTTTTCTAAAGGTAGCAGTTTATAGTCTTGTCTTCTCACAAAAATATTTCAAATATGATCTGATTTGAAATGAAATTTGAAATAACCGAACTTGAGATGCCAAAAAATTTTTTTAATGAAATTTGATTCGACTCTAACTTAATCAATGGATTAACCTGAAAGATTAAATTTAAATCATTAAAAATATTTAAAATTTATAAAAATTAAAATAATATTTTTTTATTTCAAATTAAAATAATCAATGACTTTACTCAATTCAAAATCTAAAAAATTATAAAAAAATAATCCTATTTTTCCTGCAATTTGATCTAATAACCTAACTTGACTTTGATTCATTAACTTCTCCAAATTATTTAACTAAACTCATCCAACCTGACTTGTTTATCACCTCTATTTCATTTGCATCATCAACACCACAACTCACTCTCCATCAACATCACTATCGCATCCTCATCTCTTTTCAATTTATATGAAAAAAGGAAAAAATAATCTATTATTGAAGTAATTGATAGCATAATACTGTTACAGTTGCTCAATAGATTTTATCCACTCATCAATAATTACGTCACATCATTTAAAAATTATTAATTGTCTCCAAACTTTTAAATTAATTCATTCACAAAAATTAAAGAGTTTGCGTTAAAAATATGTGATATGTATCTCTTCTTTTCATTGTATCAAAAGACAAAATTTAATTTTTAATCAATCAATTAAAAAAATATAACATGCAAATTAAGTTTTCAATATCGATTATGAAATTTGTTATAATTCTTAAGAACATCCTTCCATTGTTTTAATAATTTGAGTTCACATTTTTAGTTATCTATAAATTTATTTAAAGCAAGATATCATTTAGCATTAATTATTTATACTTACAAGTGAAAATTAATTTTTGAATTTGTATTATTTATACTTCTATGTGGAAATAAAATGATTTCAAAAATAAATTTTAATTTTTTAAAATAACTAATCGCATGATATGAATTGTCCGATATATAGTCATTAAATTTTCAAAGGTTAGCATATAATTCACGTAAGACAAACATATATTATAGTACTTTTATTGATTCATGTTTTATAAATCACCCACTCCTAATGTTTATTTTAATTTAATAATATATAATTAATATATTATTTCTCAATTTTCAATTTTGTTATTTATTTTCTTATAACTTGTTAATAGCTTATTGGATAAAATGACATATTGAATCATGTTATATATTGTTATTGAATTTGATGAGATCCATATGCAACTATCACACAATTCATATAATACAATTATGACATTTTCATTAATTCAATAATTTATGAGTTGATCTAAATTCAAAACCAACACCTTCCATTCACACATAAAGGGTTTTTACTCAATTAATCTCAAAAGAACAAAATCTCTTTTTCCTCTACAAAAGCTCATACAAGAAAATAGGCTATATGATCAGTATCCTATTCATCTTGAGAGCTCATTACTATATACTTGTTAGGTACATATAGTAGCTCAAACAACTAAGTAGAGCATATATATGTAGTACCCTAGAGTCATTTAGTCACATTTCAAGTACTTCTCAGGACCTATTTTATTATCAACTATGTAATATACTTTTTATATTCACAATTATGTTTAACACATTTACATAACTAGTTAACCAGTGAATGTAACTAAGGTGACATAAAAAGAGTTAGTCTTCCTTTTTCTGTAATCTCTCTATTTCAATTCAAATGCTCTCCAAATACACAACATTAAATCAGATCACTTATGATTGTTAGCAATAATCCAAGAAACTAATGTTGAACTAAAACTTTGAGAAATAGTTGAAAGTAATAGGGGTAATATGTTGAGATCCTTATGACTTCATAGGTCTCACACAACTGAGAAGTAAAGATTGATTCTATTGTTACCCTTTTGGTCGAATAATGCACATATGGTATAAAACACATGTTACAACATTATTCTCCTTTTCCTTTAGAGCATGTGTCTTTAACATAATTTTAACATTGTACAAGTGATAGTTTAGATATACTTGAGTCCATAACTCTACTTTTCTCTTAAATTTTTATAATAGGATTTTCACCTAGCACATTAAGACAAATAAGGTGAATTTTGGCATTTATTCATCTTTGGCCATAATTATTATAGTGACTTCATCTTGACACATCATCAATGTGACATCATTTTAAGTTTAAGCTCTCTTATGCCTTATTCATACTTAAAACTAGCCTCATCTTTTTGCCAATCAAATATAAAGGCAATTATCTATGTAAGAAGGTCAATCTTCTACTAACAAACCTTTCAATAATACACCCAACATATGCATATATGTACTTAACATGTATGCTTATATGTTTCTCTATAGCACAGGTATTGTACTTGATAAGTAATATCTTTCTTATAATGGGAAAATAAATATATGATGTTACCAAAATATCAAGGTCTATAGATTTTTTGAGAAACATATATCTTGTCATAATTGATGATTAACCATATCATGCATATCAATGTCTATAGATTTTTTGAGAAACATATATCTTGTCACAATGGATGATCAATCATATCATGCATACATGACTTGCATGTTTAAATAATTTACATGCCTTTTATGCAACCATGTCTTTCATAAATAAATATTATTTGGCATTTGTGTTTGGTCTATGAATGGTCCTTAGGATTCTTCATGAATGTGATTGTAGGTCAACTCTCATAATTCACTAAGACTAAGCTCAATGCATCTTTATACTCCTAGGTAACTTAGGCAATCACATAATCAAACATTTTCTTGTCCTATTCCAAGTTATACTTGTAACTTTCATTATGAATAAGAATATACAATATGTTTCTTACCTCTCTTATAGTAAGAATAATTAGAGATGACCTTTTATTAATGTTAATCTCCTTCTCGATTTATATTTGCATAGTAATAAAGTTTATTTTCCTAATAACACGATGAACAATACACGATTCTTCCATGACGCCTTAACATTTTAGTGAAATTTCTAGTTACAAAAATTAGCTATCTCTTATATGCACTATAGCACATTTTAGGCTTTCAATAATGCTAGATGTGAACAAAGGAAATTTGAATTTTATTCTTTTTCTTGTATAGTATCTGATATGCTCAATTTGTTCATAGAATTTTATTATGATTTGTACATAATTTGATGTATTCCTTTAATGAATATGGGCTCTTTAAGTTAGTTTATGTTATTCTCAATTTTTGAAAATTTTTTTAGTAATTAAGTGATTATGAGTTGATTTGAACTAAACCAACTCACAGAAGGAACCTCAAGAACTAAGCAAAACTTTGGCCAATCGAGGAGTCAGTCTTCGATTGCACCAGTAATGCCCTAGCCAAGGGGCTTGCTATCGCACTAGTGATAGATATTGTAAGCATGAACACTTACGATTCAAGAGTGAATTTTTAGCCTAAATTTTAACCTTTTTGAAGAGATAAAAAGGGCAACTTAGGGTTTTGGAAGGGAAACCTTGTTAATGATATTAATGAGTCTTTTGCTAAAGAAAATATGAGAACAACATAAAATTCCTCATTCTTTTCTAAGAGTTCTTAAGAATGTCTTATTAAAATGAAAGAGTGAAGAGTTGAGGAGATCACCACTAAAGATTGGCATCAACACCATCACTCTTTAGCTGCATTTTGAAAAGCTTTGTCTTTCTTTTCTCCATATCTCATTTATTTTATTAATCAAATGATTCTTGAACAAATTGTTATGAATTATTTAAGGAATATTAGGCTAAGTTTCTCTCTAGAGTATTTAATATAGCCATGGAAAGTAATGAATGATTTATGATTCTTTGATAATATTGGATTATTATTATTATAGATGAATGGTTTTTGCACTTAGGGCATGTAATTGCTCAACCACCAATTGATTGATTAATGTTTCATTTATAAATTGAGAGATTATAAATTGAAAGAGACCTTAAATCAATCCACTTAGGTTAATTAATGAGTAGAGATACCCACTTAAACTATTACTATCAGTATGGATTGTTAGATCTTAATGAGTAATCTTAATTTTATGGTTCATATTAAGGAATGGTTTTATAAAATGGGACTGTTTGAGAGGGAGGACTTAAATACTTTTGAGTAGACCAATAGTTGTAATTTTTAATCTGAATTTTCATGAGATGATTAAAGCAACATGAAATTTCCATCAATGAAATCAATTGTCATATTTTATTCACATAAGGTCTTCTCACCAATAGCTTACATTCTTAATTTAGTTTATTTTCTTCTTAGTTAATTTCAAAATTTTATAGTTTTTAACCAAAACACAATTGAATTACTTTATAGATAAAAATAGGATTTGATATAGTCCTTATAGGAATGATACCTCACTCCTAGTGCACTATTATTACTTCAATAATTCGCACACTTGCAATGATTGTCAAGTTTAGTACTTATCCAAAAAAATCAATTTAAGAAATTGGCACCATTGCTAGAGAATGGTGCTATAATATTAAAATCATTAATTCAATTTTCAATCTATTTTTTTTATTTTAGGTACAATTCTTTTTCTTATATGTGATGGACTATAAGTCTAGACCTAATGGAGCAAGACCTTGAACCATTTGACTCAGAGATTAAAAGACTCTTGGAGTTGAAAGAAGAAGAAAAAGATAAGAGGGACACATAAAAAGGCATATAGCACCACCAATGGCGAACAACAATAAGAATGAATGAGCCATAAGGTACAATGTTGTACCCTTATTAGACGAACCATAGCCTAGTATTATAAGACCAATTGTAAATGCCAATAATTTTGCAACAAATCAAAAAATATCCAAATGGTTTAAAATAATTAGTTTGGAGGACTATTGTGTGGGGATCTACATATTTATCAGTCCATATTTTAAGAGATATTTGACACATTCAAATAAAATGGAGCCTTTGAAAATGCTATCAAGTTGTAGTTATTTGTAAGGCTTAATTTATTCATAGATATTTAATGATATTTGAGCTTGATTTTATATTAATGTATATTTAAATTATATTATTTTGAGTTAATTTGTGTTATTTCTCACATTTGTATGTTTTATAGGTATTTTAGCAAGTTTGGAGAAAATTAGTACCAAAACAGGCAAAGATGGCAATTTCAGGGACCAAGTTGGATATTTAGATGAGTGAAGAACGAAAACCTTATGTCACACTCGTAACTCAACTTCCTTGAAGAACATTAGTTATCATGCCTACAACTTTAATCACAGGCTACGACCCAGGTGCATTGTAAGCTACTTTTTAGCCAATGTTTTAACACTTTTTGACGAGTATTTAAAACCAACTCCTAGGGTTTTCTATAGAGAGGTTGGAAGAGTAAATAAGAGACCTTTTGAATGCTCAAAAGAGGTATTTTTTAGGGAAAAAAACTAGGAGAAATAAGTTATAACATAAGATCAAATGCAAGAGTTTAAGAGATCATTATATTAAAGAAGAAGAAAAGAAGATCTATCAAGACAATTAGGAGATTTTGTCTTTCCTCATCTTATTTCTTGTTTCCTTAATTAAGATGATGCTATTACTTTTAGATTTATCTTTATTTTGTTAGTATGTTAGGCTAGATCTTCTCATATAGGACCTTGATATAGCCATGGATATTGATCGATTGATTTATGATTTTAAGGACTATGTTAGGAGTTTATTCTTTTACAAGTAAGTGATTCTTAAACCTAAAGTTAATGATTGCTTGATCACCAATTCCATGATTTGTGTTTCATTTATAAATCAAGAGATTGTAAATTAAAATATACCTACAATCATTTTCCTTAGGTTAATTGACGAATGGAGATACCCACTTAACCTATTGCTATCACTTGAAAGGATTGCTAGAGTTAATATGGTATTATATTTCTAGTTCACATCAAAAGATGGATCTACATAAATAGTTACAAGTTAAGTGACTACTGAAGAGAGACGACTTAATCATTAGAGAGATAATCTATAATTGCAACCTTTTATCCAACATATCATTGAATAATTAATGATTTCATGATTTTCCATTAGTGAGATCAAGAGTACTAGGTGTTTTGTTATAAATTTTTCTTTCTCAATTGCTTGTCTTTTTGCAATTCAATTATCAATTTAGTTTATTTTCATTGCATTAGTAGTTTAGATAGCATCTCAAATATTCAATTTTCAAATAAAAATAGAATCATCATATTTCAATACTTATTGCCCTTATCTCTATTAGATGAAATCCACACACATATTTGTGCACAATATTACTTTGATCACTGTCCTTTTGTGGTATTTTGTAAGGCAAGTTTAAGGGATACTTTAAAGGAAAGAAGATACTAAATGAGTTTGGATTTATTGATTAGTGTAGAATTAATCCACATCGTGAAATTTGATCCAAAGAAATTGGCACCGTTACTAGGGACACAATGATTTAATATTGAAAAACTTTAATTCAATTCTTAATCTAGAATTTTTGTTTTCTTTTTATTTGATTTTATGTGTAAAACTTCATCTTGCATACAAAGGACTATAAGTCTAGATCTATAAGAGCAAGATCTTGAACCTTTAGATTTTGAGATTGAATGCACTATGAGAGCGAGTATAAGGAGACAAAGATTGGAAGAACATAATAGAAGGAATCCAATGGCAGAAAACCAAGTGAATGAGAGGTCTATAAGGGACTACAATGTTCCATTGCTCAATGAAGTATAGCTTGAGGTTACTAAACTAGTTGTCAATGCCAACAATTTTAAGATCAAGCATGCAATCATACAAATGGTGCAAAATAATCAGTTTGGACGTTTACCATATAAAGATCCGTACAATCATAAAATAACTTTCTTGGAGATTTGTGATACCTTCAAGCAAAATGGAGTTTAGGATGATGCTATCAAATTGAGATTGTTTTCTTTTTCACTTAGAGATAAAGCCAAAGTCATGGTATCATTCATTGGCTTTATGGTTTATCACCACATGGGGGAAATTATCACAAGCCTTCTTAAACAAGTTATATCCTCTAGCGAAGACTACTAAATTGTGGAACGACATTTTTCATTTGCTCAAATTGAAAGAAATTCTCTCTGTGAGACTTGGGATAGATTCAAGGAATTGTTGAGAAAGTGTCTGTGACATGGTTTATCTAAGTGGCTCATTTCACAAACTTTCTATAATGGTTTGAGCCTTTCATTAAGAAGTACACTAGATGCTACTACAGGTAGAACTCTTATGGCCAAAACACAATAGACGACCTACTAATTGCTTGAGGAGATGGCTACCAATAGTTACTAATAGGGAACTGTTAAAGGTTGATTAACTAACCACTATGCAAGCCTAAATAGCCAATCTATCTAAGCAAATCAATGCCATGAATTGTAATGTTTTCTCTTCTCCAACTGTGTGAGCTTTGTGAATGAGGTGGACATGGTAGTATCGATTGTCAGGTGGGTAATTCATTTACTTCCTTGAATGTTGAACAAGTGAACTTTGTGGGGAATTTTAGTAATATGCAAGGCAATAATTCTTATTCCAATTATAACAATCCTAGTTAAAGAAAATCATCCAAATTTTTCTTAGAGTAGGAACAATGCCTTAAGACCATAACCACCCCCAGGTTTTCAAGCTCAATAGCAACAAGACAAGAAATCAGGTTTAGATTTCATAATGGAGACATTTATTGTCAAAACCAACGAGAGGATGGATGCAAAAAATGAAGCTTTGAAGTAGATGCTAAAATTGATCAAATTAATAAACATCATTTTTCATTTATTCATGCATTAGAGCTATAAGTGGGATAATTGGCAAATGTTATATGGTTTAGGCAAGTGGGGAGTTTACCATCTAATTCAAACGTCAATCTTAAAGAGCATGTGAAGGCCATCACTTTGAAAAGTGGAAGAGAGGTAGAAAATATATTTGAAGAGCCTAAAGTGCAAGCAAAAGAAGAAACAACTCAAGAAGAATAGACTAAGGAAAAATCACATAGAGTAAAAGAGGAAGAAGCTTGTCCTCCACCACTAATGGTTCAACCATATGTGCCTTCTATTCCATTCCCTTAAAGATTGAAGAGTTAAAGAGATGATAAAACAACCAAGGATTTTGCTAAATTCCTTGAAGTCTTTAAGAATATTCACATTAACATTGCATTCCTTAAAGTATGAAGTCAAATGCCTTCTCATTCCATTCCTTGAGGAGTGTGAAGTAGTGACCCTCATAGAAGAATGTAATCCCATCTTGCAAAAATAGGTTTCCCTAACAAGTGAAGGATCTAAGGAGTTTTATTATACCTTGTGAAATCGGTGATTATAATTTGATAAAGCTTTCTGTAATCTTGGATCTAGTATTAATTTGATGGCTTTATCTCTTTTTAGGGAATTCCAAATAGGAAAGCTTAAGAAAACAAGGATATCTTTGCAACTAGTATATAGATCAATCAAGAATCCTCTAGGGATGGTTGAAGACATCCTTATTAAGGTGGACAAGTTTAATTTTTTAGTAGATTTTATGGCGCTAAACTTTGAAGAAAACTATAAGATACCCCTCATCTTAGGAAGACCTTTCTTAGCAATGGGAAGAACACTTATTGATATGGAGCTAAGAAAGTTCACCCTAAGAGTGGGAGATTAACAAACTGAGTTTGATGGGTACAAGACCAAAAAGACACCAAATAGAAAAGAGAAGTGTTAGAAAATAGACAAAATCGATTATGAGAAAGGAGAAAAGAGAAAAGAACAATTCGAGCTAAGATTGGATGGGTATAAAAATGCCATGATCTATACAAAGAAGACAAAGAAATGGCATGACAAGCACATGACAATGAATATTGCTTTTTAACTTTCAATTGAGGTTATTCCTTAAAAAGTTAAAGTCTAAACGGTAGGGTCCTCTTATGGAAGTGAAAACCTACTCATATGGAATAGTTAACATTAAGAATCAAAAAGAGATGTTTTTAAGGTGAATAGATAATGGCTCAAGCCTTATTATGGGATGGAACTAAAGATGCATGAAGAAGTCCTTCTTTTCAATACTACGTTTGACCAAAAAAAGAAGAAAAGTTAAGCTATAAGACCTCACAACAACACTCTTACGAGGTAACCTAAGTTTTTTAATTTTTCTTACAATATGTTTAATTGTTCCTTGCTCAGTTAGTGTTAGTTAAACTTTTGAATAAAGTTCATCTTTTTTTTAGGTTACTATGGAGAAAATGGAAGAAAAAGGAGGACATTTAAAGCAAGCAAAATGAAGAGAATTATCAAATAAAGGTATTAGTATTTTTCATTTAATATTTGATGTGCATTTTATGTTATTATGTTACTTGCCTAGATTTTTTTTATGCTAAAAATATTGTGAATGTTTGCTAAAATTGTTCTCATTTGAATTCCATGTCAAGATAGTAATTAAGATGAAGTTAGTAGTCCTTTTGGGTAAGATAGGTGTGTAAAAGATTTTAGATGTTTTAGAATGCCATATTCCATTAAGATTAGAAGGGGAATATTACCAATAAATAAAGAAGGAAATAGCTTTCCTTGTATTCCTTATCTATTGTAGCAATAAAAACAACCCAAATGGATCCTTTTCAAGCCAATGTTAAGGAAGAACAAACCTTATCCTTACCACCACCCAATCTCAAATTACCTAAACCCAGGATTCCACCTCCACCTAAATCAACCATGACTCTGGAGTAAGTAACCATTTTTTATTACTATCATAAAGCCTTTTTGAAAGTCAACGAGTTCCCATTTTCTCTCAAGCAAATAGTAGAGATGGAATGCAAGGTTAGGAAGTTCCTAACACCATTGAGGTGGATGAATCTTCTTCAAGTGATGAAAAATAAGGAAGACTAGAGCCAATGGAGGTTTACATTTCATCAATGGGAAGAGCAAGAACACTTAAAGCTAAGAGGGGTAGAGGAAAGCCTAGAAAGATTAGGAAGAAGTTTCAATGTTCTTAAATTGAAGATCCAATCCCTTGGCTGTTAGTTTTCCAGGTTTCAGAACTTTTCACTTTTTTTCCTTTAGTGTGTTTTTTTTTTAATTTTAGAGTTTATTGATGCTAATTAGGACAATATCGATGCTAATTTTTAGTTTTTAATATGTGTTTGATGTTAGTTAATGTTGATTTTATGTTCAAAGTTTGATTAGAGATGGATTATGCCTTATGGAAGTCCTAATTTGTTGAATTTTATCATTGTTTATGTGATGTGTTTGATGATATTTTGTAATGAAGGAATTAATTTTGCAAAAATTCGAAGGCATTAGAGTTGCCCACTATCGCACCCATAACTAAAGTCGCAAGCCACGACTAGCTTGATGGGCATGTGGCTCGAGCAAGCTGTAGGCTGCGACTATGACTCAAAAATGCTTTAGATGGAGCGTAGCACTATTGCATTTATGACACATGTCGCAAGCTATGACGACTTCATGAATGGTGCATTTTAGGGGGGGATTTTAAAGGATTCTTGAGCAAATTTGAAATTCAAACCTTTCCCAACTAAACCTAGCCTTTTTCCTATACAAATATTATTTTTTCCTCTATATTTTCACTCACAATTTCATTCAAACGCTTTTCTAAAGTTTGAGAGCAAGTAAAAGTCTTTTGAACATCACTTTTCTCTCTATCTTTTAGTTATTCTTTTTGCTTATTTAATCGTCCATAACCACCACCACCACATTCTCACATCTTTCATCTCTTCAAGATGTCTTTAAGAGCATCTTTATAAAGACAATTAGGAAAGCAGTAAGAAAGAGATTTAAGAGACATCTTATCAAGATACAATGCTCTTTTCCATATTTTTCAATGATGAAAAAGGTGAGAAATTCCTCTCTATTGACTCAAGGGTGCATTTTACATGTAGGTTTTTAGCAAAGCCACCTTTGATGCAATTAGAAATCCTTGATAGGTTGAAAAAACTCTTAAAAGTTTTGGGTTGGGTTAAATTTATGTTCACACCACTTCCATCTTAGAGAAGACTCAATCTTGAGTTCTTTTCAATGCTTCATTTTGAGAATAAACATGAAACCTCTCTAGTTTTTAGACTTTTTAGAAAGTAATACACCATTGATCAAAACACCATGAAAGATGCATTTGGATTCTATAAAGAAGGCATGCATGATCAACCTAAAAACATTAATAAGAGCATTTTAGGAGGATATTTTGAGACTTAAGGTGTTGAACTTTCAATAAGCCTCAAGTGGATTAATTAAAGCTAGGTGTTTGATGATTCTTCAAAAGTTTATGTCATTTGCTTTCTTTGGAAAGCAAGAATCGACCAAATTCTCTAAACAATAGCTATTTTTTCATGTTGTATGTAAAAAATAAATTGAAGGTTTCCACCACCGATCATCTTTTCCAAAATATGGTAGGGTTAATAGAAAACCAAGGCATGCAATAAGATTAGGACACATAGTCACCGATTTAGTTATATTTTTGTGTGGTTTTGATCCTAATAGAATGGATGAGAAAGCTTTAGCCAAAATGGAACCTTTCCATGTCACTACATTGGGGAGAATAGGGATTGTGACATTCAAATATGGAGCATCAAAACTCACAAAACCAAGGAACTTAGAAGAAGAAAGTGAAGAGGAAAGTGAGGAAGAGGGAGGAGGAAGACATTCCTACAGTTCCAGCTTTCAACACTCTTCCGCAAGAAAGAGGATGTAGTGTAACTCAAGAAGGGCCATGAAACCTAGTTCTTCAAAGGCCATATACCATGAATGCTAAATTGGCAAGGATGAAGAGGGTGCAAAAGCACCAAGACTACATGATAAAGCAATATTTTGCAAAAGCTAACATTGATTTTCCTTCTCCACCGGATTCACCTTGATGTGTTATGTCTTAGAGTTGACCCTTTGGTTTTTATCATTATTGATGTTGTGTTCATTTGTGATGGATTAAACTTGCCTTCTTGTTATTATGTTTAATGTTTCAGTATTGCAATATGCATATGCATTAATGTTATCTATTTATATTTGTATCACACCAATGAGGAATGTAAGGAGGTATAAGTTTAATGGAATATTCTTTTGCATGTTTTTATTTTTTTAGTTAGATTTTTTTTTGCTTTTATTTTAACTTTGGTTAACTACTTAATCTTTCTTGTTTTCGTAAGTGTCCATAAGAGTATAGGCTAAAAGCATGAAGAGCTTTGGATACAATCAACCTTCCATCATGATTAGAGAGGAGCATTTCTTTTTATTCCTCCTTTCATATCTTTTGGCTATGGAATCCATGTCATTAAGGACAATTTCATATTTAAGTGTATGGAGGAGGATTATGATCTTATGCTTGGACCTATATGATGCTTACACTTATGTACAAGGCTAAATGGACCAAAATTTTTTATGATTTTTTACAAAGATATATAACTTAGTTAAGCTTTATTTGTTCATCACTATGAGTTACTGTGAAAGAGATGTCATTCTTAGGATGAATTTGATATAAATGAATCTTGAGTTATTTACTAATTTGAGGAGTATAACTTATGAGTTTAGGATAATTGAAATGCAAAGAGATTATATTTTGCATGTGCATTGAAATAAACAATATGGCTGGCTATGAAGAGATATAATTGCATGAGCTTAAATAAAATAAGTGGATTATTATTTTTTCTTTGTTAATTAGTAATGATGAAGTAGTTTAAGAGATATGATTTAGGAATAATCAAAATAAGTTCAAAAGAAAGAGAAATAACTATTTCGCTATTTTTGAGATACTTAGTAATCGAGATCTTCTTGGCCAATGTTGATTTTCACATAAAATGCCAAACTAAAAGCATGAGTATGCAAAGCATTTCAAATAAAGTTGTATGTTAAGTAACCAAGTGCATTCATCACTAATGTTTGTATTTGCACAAAAAGGCATATAAAATCTTCAAAAAAGAAAAGATAAAGGAAGAAATTAAAAGAAAGATGAATCCTAATGATCTTGTTAATTCATTCTATTCACTATCCTTTTGATGATTATTTTGATTGGAGTTACGGAGAAAGGTCAACTCTTTATGTTCCCCTTCATGTTATACCTCATGTTTAGTGTTAAAGACATATTTTGGCCTTACGATAGCTCCTTTTGTTCTTTTTTTATTATGTTAACATCCTAACCTCCCAAATGGTTGGTGGTGTACTTAGGGATGTTTTAGCTCTTTAAGAGCATTATGGCCGATGATTCAATAACCCTAGGGTCCCATTTATTGGTACTTTGCTCAAGGCATCAACTATCCTTCAAAATGAATTTGCATGTCATGTTTATTATGTCATATTCTCTATGAATCGTGTTTTTGTATTTTATATGTTATTATTGTTATTTTATGATTCATGTGATGTTGGGATTATGATGGTTTTAGACATAGAATATGATTAGGTCTCCCTTAACTTAGAGGAGATTTAGTGAGATCCTTTTCCTAGGTGCATTTTTTGATGCTTTACTTTGTTTTCTTATCTTCTTGATGACTACTAACTTGTATTCTTCTTTATGTGTAGGTGGCTATGTGTATACATCTAGTCTTGATTAGGCATATTTGAGATTGTTGACTATGCATGCTCTCCCTTTAATTACTTG
Source organism: Omphalea diandra (assembly GCA_949677035.1). Classification (NCBI taxonomy): domain Eukaryota; kingdom Viridiplantae; phylum Streptophyta; class Magnoliopsida; order Malpighiales; family Euphorbiaceae; genus Omphalea; species Omphalea diandra. The sequence continues at coordinate 17,388 of CATIWR010033840.1, forward strand.
GATGTATCCCTTCCACATGAGAATGGTTGTAATGTATTAATGGTATGCTTAACTAAGACGTGCTAGAAATATATTTAGGAGCGATAACTAAATTAACTAATAAAAAAGTTAAAATGGTAAAAAGCGAACCAAAGATGCCCGAAGATAGGATCCCTAAATCTGGGCAATTTGGGGTGCCCAACCTCTTCCCTAAAATATATCCATTTTCCGAACTTGATTTTTAATAAGGTGAAGAAAAATTGGGCCTTCCAAATGACTTAGATAGATTCAAAATTTGTCATTGACTAGATTCTTGTCCCGACCAAAGTCGGGTGGCAACTTTAATAAGGGATAATACTAATGCATTATCCCACCATGGTCTCTGTTGACCACAACTTTGGAGAAAGGGCTACTAAATTATGTGAGGCCTTAAAAGATCCCTTGTTGATCTAATTTGCATACCACGATTAGGAGTTGTTACAATGTATGACCCTTGTCCTTTCGATCCCTCAAATATCTATAAAAGATAGGAGTCACAAGCAAGATTCCACTAGTTCGAATGTAACCCCAAAAAATCTATGGTGCTTACAATCATATGTCAAAATTTAAATTAATGAGGTGTAAATTGATAGATAACTTCCATCAAATGGATCTTTCTAGCATTAGTGAGAGTGATTCATAATCTGAATTTTAAGTTTCTAAATGAGTAATCAATATTGCATTATTGTATAAATTGTTTCTAAACTAAATATCATGATTTCCTTAGTAAATTATTTCAAGACTAAAATTATGATTTCGTCGACTTTTTATTTATTTTTCTTTTAATTAAATCAATTTTTTAATCTTTTTTAATTAGGTTAGATGAAACTTAGTTTAGTTAAGTAATATTTGGATTATTTAAAATTCTACACGGTTCCTTCGAGATTAACACTCAAATAGTATTTTTCATAATACTATTCCATGATCTATGCATTTGTGAGTATATGTAATATTGAATTTTGCATATCATTTGTCTATAACCTAATTGTCCTTACTATAATGCACTCTTTTATGTTTATATACATGATGGATGCAATAAATTGCTTGGTGCTTGTAAGGATAACTGTGAGCATTAAATCTTAGGTCCCTAGGATGCAAGCCCTATAATGAGAAACTACTTGAATTATTCCCTTAAAAAATAGGGGATTCATTGCAAAAGCTTGGAAAAGCCTTGAATCAAATCCAACTTTCATCAAACAAAAACCTTGAAAATCAATTAAGGGAATGAATTACTAGTTGTACAACTAGTTGTTTGACCATAAAGCTTTAGAAGGTTATACAACCATCCCTATGGTTGTATAAATAACTTACAAATCCTATTCTCTATAATTTTTCTTATTCTTATTTGTAGGAGGTCTAGGATAGGTTGTAATCCTAGCCATTGGGCTTAGTTGCACCCATCCTACCTCTATAAGTGCCCCTTCAATTAAGGGAAAGAGAATGCTTGAAAACTTTAATGAAACTCTATAAAATTCACTCCTCAAACCCTACGAATCCCATATTCCATAGCAAACACCAACCCTAACACAACACTAAGCATTCATGGTAAAATCTGACCATTTTTACTATGCTTTACATTGATTCCCTTGGCATTTAAAGTGCCTATAAGGGTAAGAGATAGTAAAAAGGGGCATCCAAGGACTATTCTCTCATCCCCATATCCTCTTCTCTCTTCTCTTCTTCTTTTTCCAAAGTTATAGTTTTAGACATTCGTACAGACTTGCATTGTGTCTTTACATAGCACTAGTTGGTCTATATAGCCACTTCCATTACTCAAAGCAGTCTTTTGCAATTTTTGTTTTATGCTTTCTTTTTAAGTTTTTATGGTTCTTTTAGGTTTATTGTTTGCATCTACAGTAAAAATGGGGTAGGTTGCAATGATTATGACCCTCATTCTTCATCTTACAGGCAATGATCATCTCAAATATATGTTGTGTTTTATAAGATTTCACTTTTCTATGCTCTATTTGATATGTTTTTTTAAAAAAAGATTTTAGGCTGATTCATTAGGAAACATGACAAAAGTAACTTTGATTCTCTCTATTTTGGGTAGCCACTTATGTTACTTGTGGATGTTTGTGTGCCTTAGTTTTCATCACGGTGGAATGAGATTGGCTAGATAATTATCTTACTCCTCTTCTCATTTACTTTATTTAGTGGTAACATGTTTAAATAAAGGAGAGCTTGCTACCCTAAAATCTGATTGCTTTTCTCTTTTCCATATGCTGATTGATAAGTTGAGGAGTAGACCTTTAGGCTTTCTTTAGTAATCTTTCATTTTCTCCTTAGCATCTTTACCCTATCCATGGCTAAGGATGCATTAAATGATGGCTTAAACATGATAAGCTTTTTGAAGGACTCTTAGGGGAGGAGTTAAAGCTCCTATGATCCCCACATTTACATTTAAATTCTTGCCTAAAGTTCATTAACCTCCTTTTGTGATATTGTTGTTTTATGATGCCTTAAACATAGTTATTTAACACATTTCTCTCATTCATGCTTTATGATGTGTTTAGCATTTTATATTTTATTTAACATGCTCCATAGTAAAAAATGGACAGTAGTTTAAATCCCCTTATTTGCTTCTTATCATGAGGGACTTATGACGTCAAGACTTCTTTTTCCATAAGGTGAGGCAATGTGTTCCTTTTGTGTTGCCTATTTTGGATAGGCTTAATTGCTTGTTTTAGCCTTCTTTTGCTTATGACTTTGAGGCTAACATGTGTCCTATTTTTTCGATTGAGAAGTTATTTTAATGTTTGTTTCATATTAGATTAGTCTTATGCATATTATCCATCATTAATGATTATGTCTATATCCCTTACCCCAATGGTGAACAATTTTAATTTATTTTTTATATGAATGACTTGAGATATGCTAGATGAATATTTTAGGAATACATAATATGGACTAATTCAACAATATGGAAAAATTGTAATTGTGAACCAAAGCTACTCGAAAGCCAAATCCCAAAATTACAGTGCTTTGAGAGTGCCTAACCTCTTCCCTACGACATACCTAATCTCTAATGGGACGAAGATAGATTGAACCTTTTATATTGACTTATTGGGCTCAAAATCATTCTCACCCAGAAATTTGTCTCAACTAAATTCGAGTGGTGACTCCATTCAAGTTAGGAATGATAACAAACTATTTTCCCATTTTGTCCCTCATTAGCCACTTTATCTTCATTAAGGGTTTCCATCCACCATTAAGCCCCCAAATAATCCCAACACATACTATAAATGGGATTATACTAATGTATGACCCTTATTCTCTCGACCCTCCGACGGTTGATAAAAAGTTAGGAGTCACAAATAAGATTCCACTCATTCAAATGCAACCACAAAATTGAGGCGCTCACAATGGTGACTCCACTGGGACTAATACAATTGACTTCCTATTAAATCTTTGGTTCACTTTTACTATATTATCCTTATTTGCTAATACTCCATTGTATTCATGTAGCCTCCACACTTCACCACATGCACTAGGTCTACCTTTAGACAATTGATGGGCTTTCCAAACTTGAGACTTAAGCTCTATTCGAGCACAGGAGATGGTATGAAGGATTCATCACTCACAAGCCAAGTACCTTCGGGTATATCAAATAAGGGGTATATGACAACTGTCTACCAAGCTTGTGGGAGCTATCAACTACAACAATCTTTCTAACCATTAGTCGCATGTAGAAGCCAATAGTACCTTATAATAGGTCACCTCTTATTTGCATTCTTTCCAAAGGAAGGTTAAAGTCCCTAAAGAGCATGTCTAAGGCTTCCCCCATGTAAATATGTAGTGCATTCCTTTTCCCATTGATGTAAATATCTACCCTATTATTTAAATACTTATATATTCCCACTTCCCTCTATATAAATGTCTTTTTTCATATGAGTACTTTATTCTTTGTCATGTAAATACTCAAGTACATCCCTTCCTCTTTATTGTAAAAGGGATAATTTTTTTTGTTATACATTGTTGTTATCAATCCAAATAGATGCTATGTAAATTTTATTTCCCTTCAATAAGTCTTTAATCTATTTTTGTAAATGTTCTTTGGGACTTTTACCTTGCCTCATCCAAGACCATACGTGTACTCTATCCCATTTTGATAAATGAATAAGACCACACCTAAGAAAGAGCCACTCGACCTTGTATGTGGGTGGAATAAGTTTGGAATGATCTTTTACAAATAACGTGTGCATCTCATGCTCACATACGTTATTATTTGTTCATGCATCATCCTAATAACCTTTGTTTTACAGCCATCATAACTCCAGCTAAACCCTCATGGAAGAAAATAGGAAAAAGGTTAGCTGGGAAAAGTAAGACACCTAGCCCAATTTAAAGACCAAAAATACTGATGAAGCAATTAACACCACTAAAACTAATGGAAAAGATAAAAGAAGAATTCAATCGGATGATGAGGAACAAGTCACTGAGGATGTAAACAAGCACTTTAATGAGATCATGAAAAAGGGGGAAACATCTGCTAGTAGAGTTAAGGACCTATGGAAACTCTTCCTCTTATGGTTATTGATGAAGACTTGTTTGGTATAAAGGATTTCCATAAGAATAAAATAGTGAAGGAGGCAAAAAGTAAAACAATGGTGTTGGATAAAAATGTAAGGGATGACAAGGAAAGTGCATGATTTGATTGGGTTTTCAAGGAATTTAAAATGATTTAGAAGATAAGAAACTTCCCATCAACTTCAGGATGCCTAAAGTCTCAAGTTCACTAGGATCTAGAATGTGAAGAATCATGTTTGCTCATATGTGCTCCCTATGAAAGCTTTTAGAGTCTTGACTGACACCACGATAGAGGTATTCAAACTCTCATTGGAATTATTAGCCAAGACTTGGTATTTCAACTAGCATAAGACAATTAGGGAGGATTGGAAGGAGCAAATTAAGGCTTTTCAAAGTCATTGTGCATGTAACTCAAAGTTGGAAGTTACTTTTTAAGATTTAGAGTCACTAAGGTAGAAGGCTAGGGAAAGCTTTAGTGATTATTTGAGGAGGTGGAAAAATATGGCTTCTAAAGTAATAACATCATCAATAGAAAGGGATTAAGTTAAGATGATTATCAAAGGAGCCCTACTAAACATCAGCACAAAAATTAAGAGGATATTGATGTGAAATTTCGAAGACGTCAAGGAATTTGAGTTACAAGCTAAGGAGTTTGAAATAGAGTCTAAGAAACAATACCCAAGAAGGAGAAATTATCCAACATAAAGACAAATAATGGGGAATAAAATAGTAGATGTGAATGCAGTATGACCCATGCAGGAATTTATAGATTTAAGAATGTCTTTATTCAAGGCATTTGAGAGGCTGTAAAAGAAGGGAGTGTTGAAGTCGCTGCCACTTAGAGTACCCCCTGAATCCTTTACCAAAGGGGTATGATTCAAATGCTTATTGTCCCTACCATCAAAGAGTTGAGCACCACATGGACAATTGTTTGAAGTTGAGCCATGAAATTTAAGACTTCATCCATAACAAGGTGATAGTTCTCCTTAATCCTGGGAGGATAAGCATTAAATTATATCCACTCCTAAATTACTATAATGTCCTACCTCCAACTCAAGGGGGCTTTCATTATTCATTCCACGATCTTCGAGGAGCTGGTTATGGCAACCTTTTAAGAGGTATCACCTTCATATTCTTTCATTATTATCATGGCATGTACTATTAACCCATAGGAAAGTTCAAATGAGGAGAAAAATAAGGTTAGGAGAAATATTATCAACATTTAGGAAGAGAATGATAAATAGAAGAAGGAGAAGTAGGTTATCCATGTCACAAAAATTTAGAAGTATTACTTGGATAGGGAGGCTACCAAAGAGCCCTGGGCAAAGAGGGAAGTAGAGAGTGCATTGACAAACGATAAGCAAAAGGAGAATCCTATTTTAAGGTAGTTAAAGAAGATCCATCCTCAAATCAACATATAAGACTTATTGATAACATCAAATGAACATAAGAAAGCCATAGTAGAGGCATTGTCCAGCCTAGTTATTTCTAAGAAAGCATCTCTTATAGAAGCAATGGCTTTGGTGACTAATCCAAATAAGGAAAAGATAACCTTTTCTAATGAGGGCTTACTTTTGAAAGGGAGAGATCACAATATGGCCTTATTCATTAAAGTCGAGGTGACGGTGAGGCATACACCTAATGTCATGATGGATGATGAGTCTAGAATCAATATATGCCCTTTAAAGTTATTGTCAAAGTTTAATATGACAATTAGAGAACTAAAGGCTTTTGAGAGTGTAATCCTTACCTATGATGATAGTAGAAAGCCTGTTGTTGGGATCTTTAAGAGTGAAAATGGGAGTTGTGAAAGCCACGATATAATTCACTATGCTAGGCATACTAATGACATTCTCATTATTGTTGGGAATGTTGTGGTATAACCCTTTGGGATGAGTGTCATTTTGCACCATAAAGTGAATGTTGGACTAGGATGGTTAATTCTAAGTCTAGAGCCTCTTTTGATCTTGACAAAGAAGATTGATCATCACTAATATTTCAAATAAATGTTGATTTTACAGAAATAGATAAATCCCTTAAGAAGTGATGGAAGGAGTTGTTAAACTCCAAAGTAACATGTAAATCGCAATCGCAATCGAAGATTCGCGACCGTGACTCATGTTAAGACATGCTGAAAATCAGGCAGGCAAAATCGCAAAGCCATTCTCGATCGCAACCCATGTAAAAGAAGAAGCTTAATTGTGACAATGGAATTCGCGGTCTGTGTCGCGCTGAAGTCGCGACCACGACTTTCGAAAGCTCCAAGATAAGGATCAAGTTCACCATCACAGCTTGACAAGTGTCCCAAGTAACCGTTGGAAGTCAAAAATCGCGATGGGCACTTATTAATAGACACTGCAAACCCAAAAAAAGAAAATGAGCACTTTTGGCAGAGGAGTTCACGTTCACAGTCGCTACCTATACAAGATAAATCGCGACCGCTACATTTGAGAGTAGGTGAAAGGCAACGACTATATTTTTTCTGGTAAACTAATCAGAAGCTGCCACATGGACTAGCCGTTAGACACAAATGGGATTTTCCTTATGAAATTTGGAAATTGCGACCGCAAAGGAGCAGTAACGATCGCGATTTCATCCTGACAAGCATTTAATGCAGAATCTGCCTAACATGTCTTAAAGATTTGATGAGCTATGATCTGCAACATCTCCTTGGTGAAGTTTGGGTATAAATACACCACCAAACAACCATGAATAAGGTTGGTAAGGAATTTATTACAAGTGATTAAAGCTCTCAATCTTTGCTACTCATTTTCTTCATTTTCTTTATGAAATTGTAACTGCTAGGTGTGAGCATTAAACACTAAGTTGTAAGGTTGTAGTGTTAGCCTGCTAAAACACTCTAAGAAAGGTTTAAGTGTGAGTCTAGTGAAACACTTGAGTGAAGTTGTGTGTTAGCCTAAAAACACATTGTTGTAAGGTTGTGTGTGAGCCATCAAAACACAAGTTGTACAAGTTGGGTGTGAGCTTGAAAACACCTTGAGATAGTGAAATACCTAATTGGTTAATTGGGAAGTGGACATAGGGTCAATTATACCCGAACCACTATAAATCGGTTGTCTCCATTCTATTCTTTCTTCTTCCTTTTTCTTTGTTTTTTGAAATTTTATACACCAATTCAACCCATCTTCTTGGTGCCTAGGGACAACAAGTGGTATCAGAGCAAGGTTTTCATAAATCAAACCTTTATTGGGTGAAACAAGATCATGGCACAAGAAGTAAACCACTCACAACTAAGGCTATATTTTGATGGAACTGACTATACTCATTGGAAGTATATGATGGAGATCTATCTTGACATAGATGTGGTGGACCTTTGGGATGTGGTAATTAAGGAATGGAAGTCTCCTACAAGAGTTATG
>CATIWR010033858.1:0-31625 GCA_949677035.1 Omphalea diandra
TAGGATACCATAACCCTAAGTGAATTATGCCATGCAAATACTTAAAAATTCTCTTAACAACATTTAAATGAGACTTTCTAGGAAAGGATTAGAACCTAGCACACAAACATTCACTAAACATGATATCTGGCCTAAAAGCAATAAAATAAAGTAAAGATCTGATCATACCTTGATATCTCTTTTCATCTACCGTCGTACTCGATTCATCTTTGTCTAGCTTAATGGTACCACTCATGGGGGTTTTCGCTACTTTGCAACCATCCATGCCAAACTTCTTGAGTATTTCCCTTGTGTACTTGCCTTGGTTGATGAAGATCCCTTCTTCGGTTTGCTTGATATATAGACCAAGAAAGAACTTGAGCTCTCCCATCATGCTCATTTTGAATTCCCTAGTCATACACTTAGTAAAATCCTCACAAAGAGACTAATTAGGAGCACCAAAAATGATATCATCAACATAGATTTGTACAATTAGTGTATCACCTTTCTTTTTTCAAAATCATTTTTCAAGAGAAATGAACTAAGCCTTTCATACTAAGCTTTTGAAGCTTGTTTCAGCCTATATAAGGCTTTGTTCAATTTCAAAACATGATTTGGAAAACAATATGACTCAAAACCAGGAGATTGTTCAACATAAACTTCCTCCCCAATAATTCAATTCAAAAATGCACTTTTAGCATCCATTTGAAAATGCTTAAAATTCATGTGGCATGCAAAAGCTAAAAGTATCCTAATGGCTTCTAATCTTACAACGGGGGCAAATGTCTCATCATAATTTATGCCTTCCTTTTGGTTGTATTCCTTAGCAATCAATATAGCTTTATTTCTTGTGATAAGATCTTGCTCATTTAACTTGTTCCTAAACACCCATTTGCAACCTACAATGGAGTGTTTTTTAGGCCTTGGGACAAGTTCTCATACCTTGTTTCTCTCAAATTGGTTGAGTTCCTCTTGCATAGCAAGCACCCAACTCTCATCATCAAAAGCCTCATCAATTGATTTTGGCTTAAGTTGAGAAACAAAGCCAAGATTATTATCTAAAAGATCAAGTTGTGATCTAGTACTTACACCCTTGGAGGTATCACCAATGATCAAGTTCTTAGGGTGATATTTGGAAAATCTCCAATCTTTGGGTAGATCTTGGCTTAGCTCATCTCTTTGTTGATGTTGTGGCTTTTCATCTTCTTTTGATGATTTACCTCCTTCTTTGCTTTTATCCTTTCTTCTTATGGTGTCGTCCAATTCTATCTTTTCAAAATCACCTACAAGATCATCAATAAAAACACCTTTTCCAAGATTAAGTTTACCAGATTTATCAAAGACAACATTCATAGACTCTTCAACTACCATTAAATTCTTGCTAAAGATCCTATATGCCTTGTCAGAAGAGGAATAGCCTAAGAGTATTCCTTCATTGGTTTTGGAAGTCAAATTTACCAAGATCATCCTTGGTATTTAAAATACAGTACTTACATCCAAATACTCTTAAGTATGATATCTTGGGTTTTCCACCATTCCATAGCTCATAAGAAGTTTTATTGAGAATGGGTCTTTTAAAAATTCTATTTGCAATGTAACACGAAGTATTAATGGCTTCGACCCAAAAGTAATTCAGTAAAGAATACTCATTGAGCATAGTTTTAGCCATTTCTACTAGTGTTCTATTTTTTCTCTCTACAAGACCATTTTGTTGTGACGTTCTAAGAGTTGAAAAATTGTGAAAAACTCTATTCTTCGAATAAAAAGTTTCAAAGACTCATTTTGAAATTTCTTTCCATAGTCACTTCTAATAGAAGAAATGAAGTAACCTTTTTCATTTGAACTCTTTTTGCAAAACTCTTGAAGGCATCAAAAGTATCACTCTTATAAGCTAAGAAGGACACCCAAGTAAACCTAGAGTAGTCATCAACTAGAACTAGTACATAATATTTTCCACCTAAACTAGTACTCATATTGGATCCTATCAAGTCCATATGAACAAGTTCAAGAGGTCTAGAAGAACTTACAACATTTTTTGCTTTATGGGAGGCTTGATGTTGCTTCCTCATTTGGCAAGGACCATATATCTTGTCTTTAGTGAAATTTAGCTTGGGAAGACCTTCCTCCAACTTTCCTTTAGATAGTCTTTGAGGAAGATCCATATTTGCATGTCCAAGCCTTCTATGCCATAACTAAACTTCATTGCTCAAAGACATAAGACAATTAAAAGATTGGTTAGCGAAATTGTCTAAGTCCATTCAGTAGGTATTGCCTTTCCTTTCACCCTTGAAAATAATCTCATCATCTACTAAAGTGGTTACTCGACATTCCCTAAGATCAAAGGTGACTTTGTTACCTTTGTCACACAATTGACTTATACTCAACAAATTATTTTGTAAGCCACTAATTAATAAAACATTATCAATTAATGAACAACCATTCTTACCAATGATTTAAATGTTAATTACCTTACCCTTGGTATTGTTACCAAATGTGACATCTCCACTTTCTTTTTCCTTTAATGTCGTGAATAGCTTTCTATTTTCAGTTGGAACATCCATTATCCATATGCCAATTGCTTGATTTGGTGGCTGCCACACTCCCCTACACAATAAAAGTGAGTCACCTTTTCTTAGGTACCCAAGCATACTTGGGTCCTATGAGGTTAGGAGTTGAATGGTCCTTTAATTTGAGGTGAGCCTTCCTAATAAAGCAATGAATGTCAACATGCCTAAATTTCATGCAATAATATCATTGGAGTTGAAACTTGTAAGTCTTTCTCCTATGCACAAATTTGGTATGAGTAGGAGACCTTTTCATACCTTGATTATGTGAATGCATGCATGTACATGTATGATGAGAAGTAGTAGGGAATTATTTATGAGAGTGAGCATTCTTTTTGTTGTACATGTAGGCATGGTTAGCTCTTTGAGTCTTGGCTCTTGAGCTTGGGAGAGCCTTCCCTTTGCCCTTAGGTTTAAGAGGCTTAGTGTTAGCAGCACTTTTCTTCCCAATTACCTTAACACTTGAGGTTTGAGATTTTGATGATATAACAAATGTAGTTTGTGATGATGAGAAGGCTCCATTGAAGCTTAGACCATGTCTAATTAATGGTGGTCTTTGTGACAAAATCAATGTGTCCAAGGCTTCTTTTCCTTTATGAAACTTAGAGATTGAGCTTCTAAGCTCAATGACTTCTCCTTTTAGGGAGCCATTCTCTTTTCTTAATGAAGCCAATGAAGAAGATGATGTAAAAAGATTTTCCATAGATTTTTTGAGTTCATCATTTGATGCTCTCAATTCGCTTATAAGGTCATTGAGGGATTTATAATTATCCTCTAATTTTTTATATTTTCTCTTGTAAGACTTCATTTGTGACTTGTATTTGTCACATCTCATAGTAAGAGACTCTAGAAGCTCTTCATCTATTCTAAATCAGAATGAGAATGAGAAGAAGTACTTACCTCATTTGGAGAGTCTTCTTGTGCCATGAAGCAAATATTGGCAACTTCTCTTTCTTCTTCATCTTCACTTGAACTGTCATCCCAAGTGGGTGAAAAAGTCTTCTTCTTCTCCTTGTCTCATTTCTTCTTCTTCTTTATTTTGGGATAATCGTATTTGATGTGTCCTTGCTTGCCACACTCATAGCAAGTGACTTCATTGGATCTCTCCCTAGGAGTAGGAGTTGTCTTCTTGAAGCTTCTTCTCTCTTTTCTTTTTCTAATAAACTCCTTTGGCCTTTTTAAGAGAATTGATAGCTCATTTTCTTCTTTGTCACTTACTTCATCATTAAAGGTAGTTTATACCTCCTTCTTCTTTGTTGAGAATTTGAGTGCCAAGGCTCTTAATTATGAGATTTGGGTGATTATTATGCATGAGAAACTCAACTAATTTGAGAGAAACAAAGTTTGGAAACTTGTTCATATGCCTAAGGAACACCAGTTATAGGTTGCAAATTGGTGTTTAGGAATACGTTACATGAGCAAGGCTTTATCATAAGAAACAAAGCTAGATTCGTTGTTAAAATATACAACTAAAAGGAAGGCATTGATTATGATGATACTGTTACACCTATAACAAGATTAGAGGCCATTAGGATTCTTTTAGCATTTATTTATCATATGAATTTCAAACTTTTTCAAATGGATGTGAAGAGTGCATTTTTAAATAGTCTTATTGAGAAGGAAGTTTATGTTGAACAACCTCTAGGTTTTGAGTCTCATGATTACCCAAATCATGTTTTCATAGTAACTAAATCCTTATATGGTTTGAAACAAGCTCTAAGAGCTTAGTATGAAAGGCTTAGTTTATTTCTCTTACAAAATGATTTTAAAAAAGGCAAGGTTGATACTACTTTATTTGTAAAAAGGCATAACAAGGATGCACTCATTGTGTAAATATATGTCGATGATATTATATTTGGTGCTATTAATGAGTCTCTTTGTAAAGAGTTTACTAAGTGTAAGACAAGGGAATTTGAGATGAGCATGATGGGTAACCTTAAGTTCTTTCTTGGTCTTCAAATTAACCAAACCAAAGAGGGCATCTTCATCAACCAAGCCAAGTACACAAAGGAGCTACTCAAAAGGTTTGGCATGGATGGATGCAAGGTAGCTAAGACCCTAATGAGTTCAACTATTAAACTAGACAACGATGAATTAGGTAAGCCCATTGATGAAAAGAAGTATAGAGGTATGATTGGTTCTCTCCTCTATCTTATTGCATCTAGACCTATTATGTTTAGTGTTTGCTAGTGTGCTAGATTCCAATCTTGCCCTAAGGAATCACAGTTGCCTGCTATTAAAAGAATTTTAAAGTATTTTCTTAGCCTATTGCATTTAGGACTTTGGTATCTTAGGAATTCATCCTTTAGTCTTCTTGGATATTTGGATGCGGATTATGCCAATAGTTTAATGGATAGGAAAAACACTTTTGGAACTTACCAATTTATTGGTGAATGTTTAGTTTCTTGGTTTAGTAAGAAATAAGTTTTGGTTGTCTTGTTCATCGACAAAGTAAACTATGTAGCGACAGGTTGTTGTTACAGTCAAGTCCTTTGGATGAAACAATAATTCAAAGATTATGTTAAAGATGTCAATCACATTCTTATCAAATGTGACAACACAAGTGTAATAAATCTTTCTCAAAATCTCATCCAACATTCAAGAAGCAAGCATATTGGTATTAGCCATTATTTTCTTATAGATCATGTCCAAAGTGGTAATGTAGTGCTTAAGTTAATTGACACTAATAACTAGCTTGCGAATATTTTCATATAACTCATTAATGAATAATGGATGAACTTCATCAAAAGGGAAATTGGGATGCCAAATTGAAGGTCCCTAAAGTGAAAATGAATCTCATTATGTGCATGTGTTATGAATGTTTGCAATTGTTGTTTGATTTACTTAAAATGATAATTTATTTTGATTAGATGTGTTAATTCATTATGCAATTATGCCTTTCAATGCTAAATTGCTTGAATTATCCATCATAAAATTAAATTGATCACATTAGATATGGTTCATGTGTTTAAAACCTTACATTTCATTGATTTGCAAAACTGCCATACAAATCATGATCGCTACTATCTAATTACAGTCACTACGTTATAATCCTTTCAGACCCTTGAACTTATCATATTTCATGATCGCAATAAAGTAGTCACCATCACCAAATTTTTCAAATTTAAAAAATCTTGAACATTTCATCATTCTTCCCAAGGATATTATAATTGTTACTCAAAAATTTCACAATTCACAGTCATTACAAGAATGTAACGATCGTGACCACTTGTAACTGTTGGGTGATAACTATTTTGTCTCTTAAACGGTGCAATATCATTGTTTAATGCATTTTTTTACCATTTTGTGACCCTTCCTCACCCCATTTATGCTTATTTAAACCTATTTTAACTCATTCTTTCCACTTTTCACCATTCTTCTTTCTTTTAACTTTCAATTCTTTGCCCTTTTTCTTCTTCCTCTATCTTCTAACTTCCTTATACATTTCCTTCATCTTCCATGGGTCCAAGAAAGTTCATTAAATCAAAGAAAGGGAAGTGTATAGCCCAAACCTCCTTTTCGCATCCAAGAACTTCTCTTCCCTTTCATAAGATGAAAAGAGTAACCAAGGAAGAGAAGGATTGTTATAAGGCAAACAAGAAAAAGGTGATCCAACCCAAGAAAATCCCCACTGATTTTATGCTCACCACTCTTCATCTTGATAAGGAAATTAGAAGTTATCTCAATAACTTGGGATGCGTTAACATGATTTATTGAAATAAGCCCAGCTATGAAGAAGTTGTTAGAGAGTTCATGCACATAATGCATATAAACAAGGATGTTACCTCTCCACCAGGTATGTATGGTTTACTTTTCAAATGCTTTGGTAAAGAGTGGTATAACACCTACCCCTAATTATGTTTTCTCTTCAACCTCCCTTTAAATGAACAAGACTCTTTTAAACTCTCATCAATAAACTTCATCTATTCTAACTTTTGAAAGGGTATTTCCATTGAAAAAAGACATAATCCCAAGAAATCAAATGCTAAAACCATCAAAACCTTGTCTCATTGATCATTCATTGAATCATCACTTTCTCCCTAAACACAAGGGATGATGGTAATGAGTTATTATTGAGCATACTTAACCACCAACACTATTACAAATCACTGATTGTTGACAATTGATGGAACTTATATAATTTTTTTAAAGGTTTTTTCTTGTATTATATAATAGATAGTACAAATGTAAAATTTTTATCATCTAAACTTTATCATTATCTTATAAATTAAAATATATTATTCTTTAATATATTCTAAACACCCAAAATATATTTTCTACAAAAAATATTTTCTTTAGTAAATATTTTAGAGAAGATATTTTACAGTTTTTTTAAATAAATTATTTTTCATCAAATATATAGATATTGATTTTCCATTGGTGTTTCATCCTTTATAGTCTTTCCAACCAATTTGCATGAGTTGTGTGAGATTAGGAGTTTTGATTCAATAACATTGATGTCCTAATCAGTGTTTTTACAATTGGGTCAAATTAACAAATTGACTCAATGAAATTAAAAATCTGTTGGTGATTCAGTTCAAATAAGGGTGAAAAATCAGTGAACTAAAAAAATCAATCAAAACTAGCTAAAATCAATAAGAATAAGAAAATTCAATATATTAAATTAAATCGATTGAATATAAAAGTCATTTGATAATAAAAAAAATCAATTTTTTTTTTAAAACTACATTTTACTCACAATTAAAATATTCAAAAGATTTTTATTATTTTATCATATTATATTTTTTATTTTTAAAACATTTTCAAGTACTTTTATTTTTTTTTTTAATTTGAAAATATCTTATTGAACTGAATTAATTAAATTGATTAATTAATCAAATTAAAAACCGATGAGCTAATCTATTCAAGAACCAATTCATTTTTAAAAACATTAATTCTGATTGACCACAAGGAATTCAACAATATTTCACGCACATGCTAACAGTGGGTGGGATTAGTAGCGAGGCCGTCATGAGTCAATTTAGAACTTAATGTTGCTTACATCTTTCTCAATCTTTCCATCATCCAACCCTTTCTTTTATCTTTTTGGTTAAATTCTGATCATTAATCAGCTACAGGTACACAGCCTAATATATCTGTTTTATTAGCTTCTTCTGGTTCAAAAATTTTATATTTCGAGTTTAATCAGTTCTTGCTATTGCAAGTACTGGTACCATGGGCTTGAAATATTTTATATTTGTTATCTAAACTTGGAAATTCTGATTGGCTTGCGCTATTTCTTATAGTTGGATTTCTGCTCATTCTATTTCATTTTTGTATTCCTTTTTGTAAAAAATCGAGTATTGCATTGAGAATTACCTTCTCTTTGGCCTATTACAAAGACTGATTTGGGGTAAGCCTTTTCTTTTTTATTTTCTTAGTTAAAGTTCAATGCTTTAAGAAACACAGTCCTGCACCGTACTTAAAACTCCAATCTGTTTTGTTGCAGGCAACGTTTGACTTGCATCAAGATGCCTTAAAATAAGAGCTAAAGCTTTACATGATTCGTGTGCAATACACTAGGTAATTATGGATGGACTTTTAGGGGCAATAAGATAATTTGGGGAAAAATATTCATTGAAAAAGGAAATTATCATCTATTTGGATGGATTTGATGTTATAACCATTCATGTGATGACGATGTATGAGTTAATTAATGCATTGGATAATGTAATAATTGCCTAGGATCTTGATTGTATTGCTAAATACCATTATGTAGTAGCAGAATATTTGACAAGAAAGCATCAAATCTCCTACGAACTTCTCTACTTTTTCTCCACAAGGATAGATGTCGAAGACAAATCTTCAGTTGTTACTGGCTGGTGCAACTGCAGTAACGATTCATAAACAAAATTATCTTCAATGTGTTGGCCAAATTTCTAGGAGATAAATAAGATAGCAAGCACCTAGCAATAGCTTACAGATGATTTGTTCAATTTTCTTCCACGAATCAATTATAGGAGACAAGAAGACTAAAAAGGTGAAATAACTTAAGGTGCTGAAATATCATGATCAAGCAAATGATTATCTTCAACATTTGGTCCAATTCTAGGACTACCAGCTGATAGCTGCACCAAATATCCCCTAATCCAGATTCTATTTGTTTCATGGGATTTTTGTTTTTTTGAAAATTTTTATGTTTTTTTTTCTGGTGTTTGGTGCATTAAGAAAAATTAATCAACAAAAAATATATCTCAATAAAAGAAATTTTGAGTCAGTTTTAGAAGAATCATTCTCTGAACTTTTTTAAAATCATTAAATTGTTTAAAACTTATGTGAAAATATGAGTGCAATGGATTTGACACAATTTATAAATAGGATAGAAAAGAATGAAGCAAACAAACATAAATCATGAGTCTACCATCATCACTTATTATTACATATTGCAAATTAAAAGAAAAATAATGTTTTTTGGTATATGTTACAAACATAAAAAAAATAATTTACTATTGTTTTCAATATCACAACCAAATAACATAAAATAAGTTATTTTTATAGAAAAATATTCTATAAAACATTTCTGCAAATAAGTTATTTTCCATGAAACAAACGGAATCATAGTTTGACATCGAAATAAATATGAGTAAATTACACTGATGGTCATTGAAATTTGATTATTATGGTCATTATCATGAACATCCTATCGAAATCTAACAATTTAATTTTCAACCAATCAAGCACTAAACTAATGACATGGCAAAACTATTGGCCACCCGTATCATTCATGGGCCTACCAATCACTCCCACATGATTTCATCTCTCTAACTATTTAGTTAATATGAGACTGAATTTGACTTAGATGAACCTAATCAAAAGAGAAAAAAATGATAGAAGAGTTGTGAGTTGACAATTTGGTTCCCACATCATAATCTCGGCGCTTGATTGTCTAGAAATTATATTATTAGACTTCAATAGAATGTTCATTATAGTTCAAAGACTAAATTATAAAAATTTCAAAATTGTGATCATAATAGAATTATAATTTATAACCAAAATTCAGTCAGCATTGATGCCATTTACCAGCTTCCAAAACAAAAGAAGATTTAAGATAAATAACTCAATTATAGAAATTCGATAAACTACCTTAATAAACATTAAGAAACTGTCCAAGTAACAATAAATCTCCATACATACACATTTACTATTTCCAGATTTCCAAGCAAATCTCAAGAATTTAAGACGGAAAGAAAATAGTAGAGTGGTATTTGGTTTGGGAAATGATACAGTACAAAACTATTTTATCTGGTTGGCGATGAAAGATAACTAGGAATCATTCTCTATCCGGTTTACTTCTGGAACCATGCAGGTTAAAAAAATTACCATCATATAAGCTTTATTACTCGCTATTCTATTTGTGCTCTTGGCAAAAATAATACATATATATTCTATGTATATTTTGTTTCAAAACTTATGAGTGAGACTACGTCGTAGATAGGTTAGGCAGAACATGGAGCAGATGGGATTTTAACTACAATAGCTGCTATATGAAAAATTATAAGAAATAAACGACTTATTACAGTAAACCAATGAAAATTATAACTAAATTGATTTAACTGAACTTAACTAGTTTCAACTAGAAATCACATTCCCTTCAAAATAAAGGAATGTGCAATTTCTATAAATGTGATCACTAAGAAACTGAAATTCACAGAAAACCAAACACAAAGATCTGACATTTTATAAGCAAAATCCCATTTATGTGCAGTCAATTATGAAATGCATTTATACGTCAATGTACGGTCGGATAAACAAAGGAAAAAAAAAAAGGTATCTGAAGAAAACTTACTGCTTCTGCAACAGAAAACCAGTGAAATGAACGTGGAAAAATATCGTCTTGAGAAGGTAGGCTACTGTGATTCCAATATGTAAGATTTTCAAATGTTGCATTCGTCTCCCAACAGTCAGAGTTATGTTCAGACAAGTCAGAAGCTTTTCTTTTCTTAAGACTCTTCTTCCCGAGGACAAAGCCTATAAAACAACAATTAGGAAAGAGTTAATCAAGCCAATAAAATCCAGACAACTTTCCCACATTATCCCTCTCAAGAGAAAATCTCAATCATTCAAGCATCAGATTTGAAAGATACGATAATCCGATAACATTAAGGTTCTATAGTATACCAGAATAGCCAGGTGGAAGAGAAAGCGCAGCACCCAGCAATTTCCTGCCTCTAAAATAAGATTCCTCTACTTGTAATCCTTCCATCTCTATCCCTATGTAATTCCCATCCCCCCACCCCCCAAAAAAAAAAAAAAAAAAACCAAAATTTTATAAAAGATAATGAAAAATTTATAAAAATGTAAATGATTGAGAGAGAGTGTGTGTGTGTGTTACCGGAGGGCTTGGGTTTGAAATAGTTAGAAACGGCACAAGGACCGTCGTATTTGACGCAGCAAGGGAGACGATGGACCTGACCTGTGAGATCCGGGACTTGCTGCCCTGATTTTAGGTTTACATTTATCATCTCTGTTGTGCTTCCCTCCATATTCCCCCTTTCTATCGTTTAATTTTTCTCTGTAGAAAAATAAATTGCAGTGGTAAAACCCTAATCTCAGTTCCAGCGCTTAAGTTCTTCCTCTCCAAGCCCGAGCACGGTCCAGTCCGGTCCATAGTTTTAAGAAACTCTGAAAACTTCGAAGGACCGGACCGAACAAGATGAAAGATCGGGAGCAAATGAACTAAAAGCGGGCTCGGTTCTGTTCCGGTTTTTCAATATTATTTGATTATTTTTTTCATTCAGTTATGAATTTATTTTTAAAAAAATTTTATAATTATAATTATTTTAATTCCTTTTATTCATATAAAATATTATAAAATATATTATAATATAAAATTATTTATTTTAAATGCATAAAAGCAATAAAAATATAACTTTATACTTATAAAAAAATTATGTTAAGTAATATTCAGGTGTATAAATATATAATATATTTACAATATCTAATTTTTTTTTATTTAAACATATAACATATATATTTATTAAATTAAAATATAATCCTAAAATTATATATAATTGTTTCTTCATTTTAGTTTAGTTTAAGTTTGATTTTCGGTACAATTTTTAAAAGAAGATTGAAACTAAAACTAATTTTAAATTAATATTGATTTAATTGCAATTCTGTCATTATTCTTTTTTTTTATATTTTTAATTTAATACTTATTTATATTTAATTTTTAATTCAGTTTGAAAAATTTCGAGAACCCTACCGTCACGATTTAAAATTTCGCATCATCTTCCTGCTCTTCCCTCACTTTTGAGCTTCCAATACCTTTTTTTAAAAATTTTTTGAAGGAGCTCCAAATGCTCTCTCGTTAAACGTTAGTAATTTTGTATTGAATAAATTACTTAAAAAAATTCTAAAGTTAACACAATTTTTAAATAAATTAATTTTTACTGTAATTAAAATAATTATCAAATATATAAATTTATTGATTTTTTTTAATTTATGTTCTTATAAAAAAAAATCATAAATTATGTAAAGTTACAAAAATTAAAAACTTTCTAAAATATATGTAAAATAAACTTTTAATAATATGATATTTATTAATAAGTAAATAAAAAATAAATTTAAAAACTAAACAAGAATTATATAAAATTAACATTCAAGCTAAATAAAATAATATTAAAAATAAACATTTTTATCGTTCATCAAATATACAAATTTTAAAAATTGAAATAATAGTTAATTTTATAAAAATATTATTCATCTAATGAAAAATCATAACTTAAGATTATTATTGACAATTTAAAAAATTTTTATATCTTTGTATATCTAGAAAAATTTTTCTAATTAACCATTTTTATAAATACTATAGTATAGATTTCCAATATCACAAATTTTAAAAATTAAAATAATAATTAATTTTATAAAGAAATATTATCAGTCCAATTAAAATTTATAATTTAAGATTATTATTGTCAATGTACAAAAGTTATATACCATTTTATGCCAAAAAAAATTTAATTAACTACTTTTACATATATAGTATAGATAAATAAATATTTATCTTAATTTTTAAATATTTTAAAAAATAAAATAACACTAATTTAAAGATATAATCTTTATCCATTTCTGTTATTTTAAATAATTATAAATTTAAAAAATTGAACTAATAATTAGTTTTATAAAAAAATATTATCCATCCAATTAAAATTTATATTTTAAGGTTATTATTTTCAATTTAAAAAAAATTTATATCCTTTTATATCCAAAATTTTTTTTCCTAGTTAGCCACTTTTATATATTGTTAGATTTTAATTTTAATTTTTTATTAATAAAATATATAAATTTAGCTTTTTTTAATCCATCAGATTTTTAAAAAAATTAATTAATCTAATCAGTCTAAAATTAATCTTTAATTTTAAAATAAAATAATATTTTTTTATTTTCAAACTATTTTCCTAGTCTTTGATCAAAGTAATGCAAAGAATTTATTTTTTGTATTTCTATATTCCTAAAAATAATTTATAATTTTAAAATAATAAAATTAATT
Organism: Omphalea diandra; assembly: GCA_949677035.1. Lineage (NCBI taxonomy): Eukaryota > Viridiplantae > Streptophyta > Magnoliopsida > Malpighiales > Euphorbiaceae > Omphalea > Omphalea diandra. Next base: position 13,036 of record CATIWR010033858.1, read on the forward strand.
TTCAAAATTTTAAAAATAATTAAATCAAGCAAACTATTCTTAATATAAAAATTATTCACTCTTTTTTCAACTCAAATGATATAATTTTTCTTATAATATATTAAGAATCAAAATATAATTTTTTTAACTATTTTTATTTATTAAATACTTAATATTCAATCATTTTTAATAATTAATTCAAAAGTATGGATTTAGAAATTTTAGTGTAAACAATAAATAACATCACTATTATGATCAAATTCAACAGATTAGTCATTCTAAAATTTATAAATTTATGCTACTTAAATTTAATTGTTGAAAATGATTTGGTATTAAATATTTGATAAATGAAAAGAATAAAAAAAATTATATTTTGAACCTTAGTTAAATATAGTTAATTGTAATAAATATTATATTATTTGAGTTGAGGAAAAAGACTGAAAATTTTGATTGATTTAATTCTTTTCTCAAATTTGTAAAGGAAAAAAATTTTAAATTAGTTTTTGCTATTTCAAAATTATAAATTATTTTATTAAAATGACTCAAAAATAAATTTGTATATTCTTTGACAAAAAATTAGATTTAAATAGTCTGAGAATGAATTTAATTTATACTAAACTTAAATTAGACTTAAAACATCTATGCTATTTGAATTAATTATTTAAATAATTAGATACTAAGTATTTATTTCTTAAATATATTATTATTTTGGGTTGAAAATATGCAAAAATATTCTAGACTGGAAATTTTGGTTAATTTAAAATTTTTCTCAGATTTTTTGAAAATTCAATATTAGTTTTTATTATTTTAGAACATTATTTTTCTTAATAAAAACATAAATATAATTTTTATATTTTTAGGTAAAAACCTAGACCTAAATAGCCTTAAAAATAAAAGTATTATTCTAAGTAGAATGAAAAATTAATTTTAGATTTGATTAAATTAATTTAAAACTAAAAAATGCAAAAGCTAGTTGGATGATAGATTTAAAAGAAAAAGTAAAATTTTCTGTACTTTATTGATAAAAAAAAATAAACATTGGATACATTTAAAAACTGTGCATAATTTTTAGATTTTTTCATAATTTTATTCTTTTTTAAGAATAGAAAAATAAAAAAATACACAATACCCGATAATAATTATATTTTGTTTTTCAATTTTGTTTATAGATTAAAAAAATAAGCATTTGGATATATGTAATAATTAAATTTTCTTTTCTAGCAAATGTATTGATTTGTTGAAAAATATTTTAAAATATATTTTTCATTTTTTAATCTTTTGTATGCTCAAAAAATTTATTAAAAGAAAATATTTTTCTAATCAAAAGAAAAACTGAAACTTATTTAATTGTAAAACAAACATATTTTATAGAAAAGAACTCTAAAAAAAAAAAAGAAAATTTGAATTTGTTAAAAAAATTTTTAATAGAGAATTATAAAATCTTATTGATTTTCCAAAATCACACTATTTGTTGGAAAATAATGTTGATTAATTCTCTCTTCTTAAAAAATAATGAAAGTTAAATATATCACGATTGAAAAAGCTATTTTTGATATTTCTATGGCCAAATTTAGAATAGTTATATCATTTAATATTTTTATGAACAAACATATCATTTGTTTATCCGCTTCAAGTTTAGTAAAAGTTTAATGTTTTAAATATGGATTTCATCTTTAAATTGTATTATTTTATGTATTTAATACCTATTTTATTTAAGAAAATGTGATTATCTTTTTTCATTTATTTTATACTTTAAATTTTCAAAAAGAAATTATTCTTTAAAAAGTTATTGATATATACGAAAGATGATTATCTTTTATTATGTTTCTTCATATAAGTGTTGAGAGGCCATAAAAATTAAGAATAAGAAAAATAGATAAAAGAAATTTTATGTCTTTTTTTATTCATTTAATATTTTTATGAATAAACATCGCATTTGATTATCCACTTTTAAGTTTAGTAAAAATTTAATATTTTAAATACGAATTTCATCTTAAAATTTTATTATTTTATGCATTTAATATCTACTTTTTTAAGAAAATTTTATTATCTTCTTTCACTTATTTTATACTTTTAATTTTTGAAAATAAATAATTTTCTAAAAAGCTATTAATATATACAAAAGATTATTATCTTTTATTATGTTTCTTCATACGAGTGTTGAGAGGCCATAAAAATTAAGAATAAAAAAACACATAAAAGATGTTTAATGTCTTTCTTTTTTTTAATATTCATATAGCTACAATAATAATGATGGATAGAGAAACTCAAACTCGAGTCTCTCACTCCTCATAAGATGTTCTTCACCATCAGGCAATATATGCATGTGTAACTTTTGTTTTTTTTAAGACATGCAAACTCTAACTATAGCCTATTAAATCAAAATAATAATTTTATAATTATATTTCTATTAAGTTACAACCTATCATAATAATAAAATTAATTTAATTTTAATATTATGATTATAAAAAAAATTATTAAATGGACCATTAGTAACTTAATGAGAATCTTAAATTTTTTTTTTTACCAGGCTCAATGAGAATCTTAACACTCTCCTTTCAAAACCACCCTGATATTTTTATGGGTTAAATACTAACATTAGTATCTTGCGAAAGAGTAATCCTAAGTAAAAGTGTAAGCCTCTATGATAAGCAGCAATATTATAATTAGTGTATAAGAAAACCTATACTTAGTTACAAACTCATAAAACTCAATTTACCTAGTAAAGAATAAAGTTCACACAAAAATTATGGCTTTCACAAAGTCTCTAATATATTAAAAAGTCCTATAAAAGGTCTTTACATGGACAAAGTCATAAAAACTAGTTAGTAGACACAAAAAAAGCAATTGTATCATCTTTCGAAAATATTGCCCTTATACCTTGTTAATAGTCATTGAATTCTCTTTATGGTCATTAAGGTTGTAACATTTCCTTCCAATGGTTTTTGGTTGATTGCAATAAGCGTTGAGCTTTTATGTCAATAGTTGTTGCATTTTTGTAGTCATTAGATGAATTTTCAACAAGTTTTAATACTTCTCAACATTCATTTAGCCAAATCAAATTTAGAAAAGATTAATTATGGTGCTTCTCGAAGATTGTTTCAACAAGAAATTAGAATCTATCCATGATCATTGATCACACCATAGTCGTTGAATATCATTCCACAATCATTGAAATCCATTTCAAATCATATGGATGATTAGGGCATTTCCTGAAGACTTTTTCAATGATCATTGTTCACATTCAATGGTCATTATTTTCTTCCATGGTCATTAGTAGACAACCATAATCATTGAAGTTGTCTATTTTAGCTTATTTTCACTTTTTCTTCTTTTTCCATTCTTACACTTTTTTTAACCTTGACATCTATGTTTGCCTTTATCACGAGCTTATTCATTAGCACTTTTAATTTCTCTCACCTTAAGATGTGTTTTGCCTCTATATTTAAAAGTGTATGTAGGGATGAAATAATCTCCCCATGCTTTGGACATATCTTCTTTTAGGTGCTTTACCTTTACTTTTAAAAATATCTAAGGGGTCAAGCATTCTTCCCACATATCCTTGAACATGTGACTTGTTTTAAAGCATTTTTTATAAGGTGTGTTTTGCCTCCTCCTTTAAAAGCATCCTAAGAAGTCAAAGAATACCTCTATGAAAAATAAAATATAACCTACAACAATAAACACTCAAGCATGAGCGTTAAAACTTCTCCTGATTTTAGATTCATTCAAAATACATTAATCACTCTAGAGATTGAGGCAAGTGTCTTGGCAATTATAGGTGACATAGTCAACATTTTTCCCCTTTGAATGATCACAAAACTAGGATGCTTAATAAAAAAGTAAACATCATAAGATAAAAATCATTTTATCAACCATCAAAACTTCTTATCATTATGATAGAAAGAGTTAAAATAATAAAATTTGCAAAACAAGATTAAAACATCCTCGCTCTTAGAAAGAAACATTTATAACATCTTCTTTTGATAATGAGTCTTTCCCAATGCTAGGTATAATACCAAATGAAAAATAATTACATACAATCTTGGGATCACAAGAAGAATATGAGATACCACTTGTTAAAAAAATTGAAAAATAGAAGGATATAAACAAATACAAAATTTTTGAATATGCCATTATATATAAGCAAAATGAAATAAGTATATATAACTCCTTCTAAATGTGTGCATATACATAAACTAAATTAAAAGCAAAGAAAAGGTGAGGGATACATCACATATTTGATATCATTTATTGATACCATTTATGAAAATGGCTTGATATCAATTTTTCTTTTGATGCGTTATATCACTTCTTCATTCACTATTTAAATTATCCATTTTAAGCACTTAGTAAAGGAGTAAACGTATAAGTCAAATATTTTTTGGTACCTATTTCTTTTTGGGTCAATTGAAGTTAGGAACATAACTATTTTCATCATTAGCCTAGCACAGCAAAAGTGTGTCTTATGGCCAAACCTGCCACAATAAAAGAATTACTAAGGAATTGCACTTTTACATCTTTAAAAGGACAAATAAGGTGAACTCATTAGAATTTGTGATATAAGGATGAGGAGGACATGTGTGTTTCTATTAGACTTTGGTCTTTAAGACTTTATAAATATAAGTAGGATTTGCTTTAGGCCTTTATGTATGTGCATGTGAACATTTAGCATTATTCGCGTGTCTTAGGTGATGGAGAGATGTGGTTTTGAATAGGTTTTGATACATTTAAGCTTAGAGATAGATTTTGAATAATCAATGTCGAATTCATATTTATCCTTTGAATTTTTTTAGTAGTCCAGAATCAAATCATTTTTATTTGCCTTTGGTAAAAGAGGTTAGAGAGTCTTTTAAACTCAAATCTTCCTTTTTGAAACTCTCATTTTAGAGAAAATGACTTTATAAATCTTTTTTTTCTCATTTACAAGAGCTAATTGTCCTTTCTCAGGCTCTCATAACTTTTTTTTTAATTTAACTTATTCTATTTTTAAAATTATGTTTCTCTTAAAACTTTGATCTAAATCTTTATTGATTAATTTCAGGACTTCCATAATATTTTCATAGTAAACATTTCCTAAAGCTCTTGAACATCATCTATATCACTATATAAAGGCATTAAGGCATACCTCATTTAGAGAGTTTTTATCAATATCCATGAAGTAAAGATTAACTCGTTCTCTCATTACCTTTCTTGGTTCTTCTTCAAATTAGCTTGATTTTATAAGAGCTTGAATCATCCTCAATTACTTTATTTGTTTTTTCTTTTTGCTTCTTTCTTCTCAAATTTGTCTTTAGGCTATCAATCTTCATGGGACTAACACTTCACTTGATCAAGGTTATTCTTTTCTTTATTTTCAAGGAAACTCCTCTAGAATTAGTTATTCATGAGAGCCACCTCTTCCTCATCTAAGTCTTTACCATCGAAGCTTGAATATTTAGAAGTAGCTCTAAGTGTAACTTTTGCTTTCTTCTTACTATCTTCCTTCTTTTGTGGATGGTGCTTCTCTATTGAAAGTCATCTCATAATCAATGAGATTCCTCAATAGCTCATCTAAAGACATGATCTTTAAATCCTTGGTATCTTTGATAGAAGTGACTTGCCTAACCATTCTTTGGTAAACACCTAAAAATATTCTTCATAAGTTTTTCATTGGTGAATTGCTTTCTAATAGCCTTTATTTCTCTAACAACTTTGATCATTTGAGAAATTCTCTCATTTGACTTCATCAAGAAGGTCTCATATTAAAAGATAAGGGCCTTTATATTTTTTTTCTTGACTTGATTTTTACCTTTATCAGTGATTCCCGAGGCTTTCCAAATTTCTTTGGCAGTTGTTTTCGTATTCGCCATATTTTACTTACTTTTATTCAAGGCACAAAAGAGCATATGGATAGCCTTGTCATTATTTGCCATTTTCTTTTTTCTTTTTTAGATATTTCATTTCCTTCTTTATTTGAGTCTCATCTACAAGTGTCTTTATTAGAATGTATGGAGCTCTTTTTATAATTTTTTTTATAGTTTAATAGATTCCAATCTTAGGAAGTAACACATCTTACTTTTTTAGTATTGATAGTTAACTCTATAAAAGAATGTAGATTTCACAACTGATTATCCTTTAAGTCTATGCTCATTTTGGGCTACCATGGCTCTTTTATCTTGCAATTAAGTTTGTATAAGAATTGAGGCTTTGATACCACTTATTAAACCTTGGTAAGGATGGCAACCTAACAGGGATATGAATTGGTTGCTTTCAAAAATTGAAAGTAAAAAGAAGAAGAAAAACAACATAAGAAATTTATAATGGTTCAACTGATAATACCTGCATCTACTCTTTACGTCATATTTAGATCTTTCGCTATCTTTTTAAGGATTAACTCCCTTTTTACTAGGCTTAAGGGGAACCTTAACAGTCTTTCCAAAGGATCAAAAGAGTAAAATTTATCCTAATATTTTTGCGAACCAAACACCAATCTTTTCACCTCATAAAGGAGCAATCCTAAATAAAAGTCTAAACCTCTATAGTAAAGAATAATATTATAATTAACGAATAAGAAATTCTACATTCATTAATTCAAAGCTTAGTCATAAACTCAAAAAGCTCACTCATGCCTAAAAATACAAAGAATAAACTTCACATAAAATAATGGCTTTCATAAATTCTCCAATATATTAAAAAGTCCAAGAGAAGGCCTTTATGTTGACAATGTCTTAAAAACTGTCCATCATTAAGTTTTTTGTGTCATTGTTAGGGATCAATGACTTTAATACTAAGTTTTATTTGTATATTAATTTAGAGTTTTATTTTCTATTTCTAACTTGTGTCTTATTTCTTTGCTTTAGTGCATGATTAGTGTTCAAAATAAAAGGGACGAATAAGATCTATCCTCTCAATCCTAAAATTGAATGCATTCTAAATTAAATAAGGTTAAAGCATTAAAGAAACCAAGAGATGGGAAATCATGAAATTGACCTTTGAAGGAATTCACTATGCCACTTTTTGAATGTTTGCAACTGGCTATCACTAGACCAAATGTCAATGCAAACTACTTTGAGATCAAGCTGACATTCATCCAAATGCTTACAAACACTCATTAGTTTCACGAACTTTCTCTTGAAGATCCTAATGTTCATATAATGAACTTTTTGGATATTTATGACATTTTTAGGCAAAATGGAATGTTTACAGATGTGGCAAGGCTATGCCTTTTCCCTTTCACTATCAGAGATAAGGTTAAGGTGTGGATCAATTTATTAGAGATCAGAAGCATTACTACATAGGACCAATTTTCTCAAGTCTTCCTCAATAAATGCTTCGCTCCATCAAAGGCAATAAGGCTTAAAAATGAGATCATTATATTTAGCCAACAAGATGGGGAACCTTTGAATGAAGCTTAGGAAAGATTCAAGGATCTTTTAAGGAGATGCCCAAATCATCAAATTTCAAAGTGGTCAATTATGCATACATTCTACAATGGACTTTTTAGGTAGATCAAGATCACAATAGATGTTACTATTAGAGACTCACTTTTGGATAAAACCATAGATGTCGCCAATGACTTAATAGAGATAATGACCAATAACAACTATCAAGCTCTTGAGAGGTGTTCACTTAAGAAAGTGGCAAAATTTCAAAACTTGGATGCATTGTAAGGATTACAAGCTCAAGTATTGTCTCTAATTAGGCAATTAAGTTCTTTTAATTGTAATATTGTCTTTTCCTTTTTTGCAGGTCATGTGTGATTTTTTTAGGGAAAATGGGCATAAAAGTATTGGTTGTCAAGTGAGGAACCCCTTTGCTTAAATAAATTTTATGGAAAACTCTAACCATCAACTTAATAACCCTTACTGTAATACATATAAGCCTAGTTAATAAAATCACTATAACTTCTCTTGGTTAAACAACAGTACCTTAAATCCTAAAACCCAAGACCATTAGGTTTCCAACCCTTACAACACTTGAGGAAAAGAAATCATGCCTAGAAAACCTCAAGAAAAATTCATGACCAAAATCAATGTTAGACTTGATCACTAAGATGAAATGATTAGGAAGCTTGATTCCAAAATAGATATTGTCACAAAAAAAGCTCATCTTTCCATCCATAACCTTGAGATCTAAGTAGAAAAAATGGTAAATACCCTAAGCTCTAGATCTCAAGGCACTTTACCAAGTAACTTCGACATCGATCCTAAGGACTAAGTTAAAGCCATAACCTTAGGGAATGGCAAGGAGCTTCATTCAAGAGTAAAGGAAGAGAAAAAGGAAGAAGGCTAGGTGGATTAAGAAAATGAGCTCATAATGAAGGGAAAACTAAAGGAGAAAGTTAAACCATATATACCTTTACCCTTTTTCCTTCAAGACTTAGGCAACATATGATAGAAAAATAACTTGCCAAATTTTTTGAGATGCTCAAAAAAATCTAAATCAACATACCCTTTCTGGAGGCATTTGCCCAAAAGCCAAATTATTCAAAGTTCATGAAGGATGTGCTTTTAAAGAAAAGAACCTTAGAGGAGTGTGAAAAAGTCACCTTAATTAAGGAGTGTAATGGCATTCTCCTTAATAAACTATCCCTAAAGGATATTTAGGGAGTTTTATTATAACATGTGATATTGGTTGTCCTTCATTTGATAAAGGTCTTTGTGATCTAAGCTCTAGTATCAATCTAATGCCTTTATCCTTATTTGAAAAACTAGGTATTAGTGAGATGAGGCCAACAAGGATTTCTCTTCAATTAGTGGATCACATAATCAAATATCCCAAGGGAATAGTAAAAGATGTGCTCATCAAGGTAGATAAGTTCATAATTCTCATGGACTTTGTGGTGCTTGATATGTAAGAAGACAAGTAAATTCCTTTACTTTTGGGTCGACCATTCTTTACAACCAAAAGTGCCTTTATGGATGTTCGAAAGGAAATCTTAACCTTACATGTAAATGATGAAGAAGTGTTGTTCAATATGTTCAAGGCCATCAAGAAACCAATGAAGGATGAAGGGTGCCTAAGAATTGACATCATAGAAGAGTGTGCAAAAGAAGCCTTTTGGGAAAAGGAAGAAAATCATGAAATTGAAAAAATAGTAATAGTAAAAGTGGAAAGAAGAGATCAAAAGCACTTATGAGGCAAGTACCCCTACTTTTAAGGCATGTGATACTCCTTTTTCTTCTTTTCTAGTGGAACACTAGGATTATGAGAAACATATTGAGGTAACTCCACCTTTCATTCTTAAACCTCCCCAAGTTGAGCTTAAATCCTTACTTTTTCATCTTAGATATGCATTTTTAGGAAAAGATAACACTTTATCGATTATTATTTTTAATAAGTTCACATATGAATAAGAAAAACAATTGTTAAGGGTGTTAAGACATAAGATTAGAGCTTTAGGTTAAACTATAGTTGATATTAGGAGGATTATCACTACACTTTCAATGCATACTAATGAAGGATAATCATAAACCCGTCATAAAGCATAAAAAAAAAGTCTTAATCCTAGCATGAAAGAGGTAGTTAGAATAGAGGTGCTTAAATTGCTAGATGTAAAGATCATTTATCCTATTTTGGATAGCCCTTGGTTTAGTTTGACTCAAGTAAAAAGGGATAACAATTATTAAAAATAAAAACAATAAGCTTGTTCCCACTAAAACCATGATAGGACGAAAAATATGCATTGATTATAGGAAGTTAAATGCAATACCTCATAAGGACCATTTTCTTTTCCCTTTTTATTGATCAAATGTTAGAAAGACTTGTAAGGCATCAATATTATTACTTCCTAAATGGATACTCAGGGTTGTTATTAAATCCAAATAGCATCAAAAGTTCAAGAATAAACAACTTTTACATTTCCCCTATAGTACCTTTACTTACTAATGTGTGCCATTTAGATTATACAATGCACCAACCATTTTCCAAAGATGCATTATGGCTATATTTTTCGAGATGGAGGAGAAAATGATTGAAATATACATCAATGATTTTTCTATTTTGGGTAATTTTTTTATGATTATTAGGTTAACCTTGATGTGGTCTTGCAAAGATATGAAGAGACTAATCTAGTACTTAATTAGGAGAAATGCCACTTCATTTTTTGTGATGGTATAGTCCTTGAACACAATACATCATCAGAAGGCATTGAGGTGGAATGAGCCAAGATTGAAGTAATGGACAAATTGCCTCCTTCAACATTGGTTAAAGGCATTAGGAGTTTCCTTAGCCATATGGGGGTTCTATAGATGATTTATAAAGGATTTTTCTAAAATTTCTAAACCCCTTTATGATCTTTTAGCTAAAGATGTTCCTTATCATTTATTTAATGATTATTTAGATGCCTCTAACAAATTGAAGAAGGAACTCACCTCCACTCCCATCATGACTAAGCTAAATTGGTCTTTGCCATTCAAAGTGATATGTGATTATTTAATAACTAATTCTCATATTTTTGTAGTTATTCCCTTTAAAATACATGAATTACTAATGAATTTTGCATATTAATAGACCTAATGCATACAAGTTGGTGTTTTATAGGTGAAAAGTGAAGAAAAGCAAAGTCTAAGAGAAAAAGGAGTAACGCACGACCATGTGGTCTAGGTGCGTGGCTGTATGCCTTAGCAAGGCAAAAAGGTAGTAGAGAAGTGAGATGCATGGTTGTGTATCCTAAAGGGTTATTGAAGCCATAGGGAAATAACAAAAATTCATGGTTATGCTTTGATAGGCACACGACCGTGCATCTCTTTAAAGTTAAAAAATGCAGTTTGAAATCTTCACAGAGTCTTTTCCTTTTAAAGGCATTCAAGCTTCCTCTTTCAAAGGCATGGTTAATGCACTATTTAAGGAGATAAAAAAGCCAAAATAAGGGCATGAAGGATTAATCTAAGGAAGAGAGCAACAATCAAAAGGGTTTTCAAGATGTTAAAGAGAGAAAAGATGAAGTAAGGAAGGAAATTAAAAAGAAGTTCATGGCTACTCTTAGGGTTAATTTGATTATTTTCTTTTCTTCTTTTTTTTCATTATGAACTAAATTTCTTTAGTCTAGGGTTGTAAATGGATCATGTGTGATTTAATTTGGTTCTTTTTAATCTAAGTCTTTTTGGTTTCGTTCATTATTTGTACTAGCAATTATTGAGTGCTTCGTGTTTGATTAACTGGCCATTAATCATCTTAGTTTTATGAATTGGTAATTAAAAAAATGCTTTTCATAGATAGATCTTTCATCAATTCTTTTATTTTGTTATTGAGTTGAGAAACCTTAATAAACCATTGTTATCATTAGAGTCTTACTTTATGAGGCAATTGCATGATGTTTAGCTTTTGAGTTGAGGAACTTTTAGCTTAATATGCTCTTGTATGTCAATTTGTACTCGAGAGGGATTAATTGATCACCATAGTGACTTGATAGTAGCACTTGATGCATGAACCAATTAGGCAAGGATTAGGAAGCCATTAGAAGGTCACTAAGTGAAGTTGAACCTTAACCATTCTCATCCATTGATTATCTCTCATTACTATTCACATTTAATTAACTTCTCTTTGTTACAACTTTAATTTTCATCCTTTATTAATTATATAAATAATATAAGACACAAGATACTTAGGACTTAAACTCGATCCTCATGGGAATGATATTCATACTCATAAGTATTCTTTATTACTTCTGACTTGTGCACTTGTAGCCTAAGGTTTCATACATATAACACACACCTGTCATCAAGTTTTTAACACCATTGCTAAAGATCAACAACTTTAGTACTAAGTTATTATTTAAATATGACTCTAGAATTTTATTTTATATTTTTAACCATTATTTCTTGTCTCTCTTTAGTACTAAGTTATTATTTAAATATGACTCTGGAATTTTATTTTATATTTTTAACCATTATTTCTTGTCTCTTTGTTTTAAGTGCATGGCTAGTAACTAAAATTAGGATAACAAAGAAGATTTGCTTTTGCCTGATCCAAAAATTGAGCGTACCTTAAACCAAAGAAGGCAAGAACAATAACAAACTCAAGAGATGACCAATCAAGGAGACTGACCCTTAAAGGACTTTGCCATACATCTCTTGAAGGGTTGCAACTAGCTATCATTCGATCAACCATTAATGCTACTATCTTTGAGATTAATCTAGCATTCATTCAGATGCTTACCAACACACTTCAATTCCATCTTCTCTCTCACAAAGATCCTAACACTCACATATCTAATTTCTTAAAGACTTGTGACACATTTAGGGAAAATGAGATGTTTATAGATGTAGTAAGACTATGGCTTTCATATTCACTCTTAAGGATAAGGCCAAAGCATGGATTAATTCTTTAGAGCCCGAAAGTATCACCATGTTGGCCCTAATGCACCAAGAAGAGGGGTTGAATTGGTGGCAAATTTAAATTTTTGATTTTAGAGGAAGCTCACATAAATGAAAGATTAGAGAAAGAGTAGGAGAAGAATGAACACAAGAGTTTTATAGTTGTTCGAGTATTAACTAACCCTACATCCACTCCTTAATTCACCAACTAGGTTTTTCACTCAATCATTAATGTTTTACAAGCTCACACTCAACTTAGTGTTTAGGCTCACACCAAACCTAACAAGTGTTTTCTCAAGGCTCACGCTTAACCTAATGTTTTAGGCTCATAACAAACCTTACAAGTGTTTTTCCAAGGCTAACACTCAAACCTATACAAGAGTTTTCTAAGGGTCACTTTCAAGCCTAAACAGGAGTTTTCTATATAAAGGCTCACACTCAAATCCAAATAGACAAAATTTGCGGTCGAGTCGAAATTCACGGTCGCTAATTTTGAACTGTGTCTAATGGCTAGTCCATGTGGCATAAAATCATTGGTCTTTTAAAAAACCATTTGTTGGATCTTTCCAACAAATCTTAAAATTCGCAGTGGTTACTCAAATTCACAGTTGGTAGTTTCTTTCTTTAAATGCGATGGTCATCGTGAAATCATCTATCTAACATGGAGATGTTGTTTCACCAATTCGCAGTGGCTACCAAAATTTGCAATCTTTTGAATCTCAATAACACTTTTTTCAAAATTTGGAGTCACTTCGAAATTTGAGGTTGTTAATTTCGAAGGGAGATTTTCAGACTTTGAGATAATCACTTTTATTCAACTCCTAATAAAGTTTTATCTTAATATCAGTAAGAACAACACTTAAAATTGACATTAGAATCTTTCAATCTATATTGTCAAGATAAAAAAAGAGTCTTGACTTAGGTTTGAACAACCTAGTCCAACAATCTCTCCCTTTTTGATTCTGACAATCAAGATTGAATATGCCAAAGATAAAGAATCAATTATGTGTGCTCTTAAGAGAATGACTGTGAAGTGATTCAAATCATAAGTATGAAATTGCTCCCCCTCAATCCATACTCTCCCTTAGTTATTCTAATAAGATCATTGTCTTAGTTTATTACAAATACAGTTCAATTTTCTCTCCCTATTTTTGTGTGTTATGTTTGTATATTCAGCCAATTATTTCTCCCCCTTTGTCATGATAAAAAAGATAGTAAATATAAGGGAATAAGAGAGAGAATGAGGAATATGAGAGGGAATGTCCATAAATTTATCAATTGTACAAACTCAAATTAGAATAGCAAATATAAGTAATTTTGCACAATTGATCACAATATGTCATATAAGAAGATAAATGTTTCAAACATAAATTGCATGGAAATTTTATATATAAAAAAATACATAAATTCAAAATAATTCAAACATTTAAAGATGCTTGAACATACAAACTTGGACTAGAAATTTAAGAATTTTCATAAATGGCCCTAATATAAAGTATATGATTTTTTATGATTAATTTCAACATTTGAAATATAAAAAACCTCAAATGTAAAATGAATTGATTCAACTCATCACACAATCAATCAAATCAAATCAAACATGTCAACCCATAGATATATCAAGTAATAAAACTCCCCATAAATGTATGCATAAATATATTAAGTTAAAAACATAAGGGATAAGGGATACATTACAAGTTTAGTATCCATTGCTTGATACCAAATTACCATTTGAAAATTTATCCCTTCTTCATTAGCAATCTCCATTCACTTTTAAATTTCAATGATGAGAATTTAGTGAAGGTGTCCCCATCCTATAATATCAAACACTTTGCTTTGGTACCCAAACATATTTGGGTCCTTGGGGGTTAGTCTTGGAAGGGTCCTCTAATTTGAGGTGTGCCTTCCTAATATAATAATAAATGTTTATATGACCAAACTTCATGTAATAGTGACATTGGAATTTAGACTTATGAGTCTTTCTCCTATGCATAACTTTAGTATTAGTAGGAGGCCTTCTCATAATTTGATTATGAGAGTGTATGCAAGTGCATGAATGATTAGAAGTATAAGAGAATTTTTTATATTTGTGTGTTTAAGCATGCTTCTTGTTATAAATGTAAGCATAAGTTGTTATTTGAGCCTTAGCGAGCATTTCCTTTGCCCTTAGACATAGGTGGCTAAGTGCTAGGAGCACCTCTCTTCCCTATGACCTCAATACTTGAATTTTAAAGTGTTCATGCTCTAATGAATATTGTGAGTGAAGAAGTAAATGAAGAGACTCCATTGAAGCCTAGACCATGTCTAACTAAAGAAGGTATTTGAGATACAATAAGTACATCTAAAGCTTCCTTCCCTTTGTGAAATTTAGAGATGGAGTTTTTACATTTTATAGCTTTGCTCTTTAAAGAATCATTTTCCTTTCTCAAGGAGTTAAGAAAGGATGAAGACTTAAAAGACTCTACAAATTTTTTAAGTTCTTCGTTAGAAATCCTTAATTCACTTACAAGATCATTTAAGGATTTAAATTCATCCTCTAGTTTGGAACATTTTTTCTTATAAGTTTTCATTTGTGATTTATATTTATCACATCTTAAAGTAAGAGCTTCAAGAAGCTCATCATCTATATCATTAAATACATCATAATCATTACAAGAGTATGGACAGTACTTACCTCTTTGAAGAAGTCCTCTTGAGCCATGAAGCAAAAGTTTGCTGCTTCATTTTCTTCTTCATCACTTGAATCATCATCCCAAGCAGCCTTGAAACTCTTCTTCTTTTCCTTGTGATGATAGGAGGATGACTTTCTTTAGATTCTTCTTTCTCTTCTCCTTTATCAACTCCTTGGTCATTCTTGATATTTTGGCAAGCTATTTTTCTTCTTTATCACTTTCATTTAAGTCACTTGAGCTTCAATAATCTTCTTGAGCTTTGAAGGCTAGAGCTTTCTTCTCCTCTTTGTCTCTTTATCCTTTTCGCTTCTTCTTCATTTCATCCTTCTTAAGAGTCATCATGAGAGAGATGCTTACCAATGAGGGCATCAGTTGGCACTTTCCCAATCTTTGTATTGGACTTTTAAATGTTGTATACTTTTGCACCAAATTTATCTAATGGAAGAGATTTAAGGATTTAGTATTTACCTTATAGTTGGTGAGAATCCTTCCAAACTTTTTCATGTTTGTGACAATAGAAATGAGTCTATTTGTCATTTTGGTGATGCTTTCATGGTCTTTCATCATAAAGAGCTCTCACTCTGTCACATACTTCTCCAACCTACTTGATTTCATCAGATCTATGGCCTCATAATAGTTTTCCAGTGCTTTCCATATGGCATGTGTAGTTTGGCAATGTTAGACTCTTCTAATTTCTTCTCTTGACATGGAGCTTACGAGAATAACCATTGTCCTTCTATTCTTGCCATTTGCCTTCCTTTATGCTTCACTCCATTCTTCTCATGCAATTGTCACCTCTACTCCAACCATCTTTGTTAGATGTTTCCACTCTTCAAGTATATAATCCCATAAGTTGATGAAATCGCTATCAATATAGATCTCCATTTTATACTTCTAAAGAGCATAATCATCATCATCAAAATGGGGATTAAGGTGAGAGTGGACTCCTTCTTGAGCCATTGATCTTTTCTTATACAATTAAGGCTTGAATTGAGGCTTAGCTCTGATACTAATTGTTGGCCCTAGCACACCAAGAAGGGGGGTTGAATTGGTGGTAACTTTAAACTTTTAATTTTAGAGGAAGCTCACATAAATGAAAGATTAGAGAAAGAGTAGGAAAAGAATGAACACAAGAGTTTTATAGTGGTTCGGGTATTAACTAACCCTACATCCACTCTCTAAATCACCAATTGGGTGTTTCACTCAATCACTAGTGTTTTACAAGCTCACACTCAACTTAGTGTTTAGGATTACACCAAACCTTATAAGTGTTTTCCTAAGGCTCACACTTAACCTAGTGTTTTAGGCTTACACCAAACCTTACAAGTGTTTTCCTAAGGTTAACACTTAAACTTATAAAAGAGTTTTCTAAAGCTCACTCTCAAACCTAAACAAGAGTTTTCTATATAAGAGCTCACTCTCAAACCTAACACAAGGTGTTTAAAGCTCACACCAAACTATGTACAAAGAAATAAAGAATTAAAATTATGAGAATTAACTTTGCAAGAGTTTTGGCATAATCAATGTTTGCATTTAAGTCCATTTGGTGGTGTATTTATAGGCAATAACCACCAAAGAGATGTTACAAAGAAACAATGCTCAAATCTCCAAGTTGTGTTAGGTATATCATGCATTAAATGCTTGACAGATGAAATTCGCGGTCAAAATGAAATTCGTTGTCGCTAATTTTGAACTGTGTCTAATGGCTAGTCCACATGACATAAAACCATTGGTCTTTTAAAAAACTAATCATTGGATCTTTCTAATAGATCTCAAAATTCATGGTCGCCGCTCAAATTCACGATCGCTAATGCGATGGTCACCGTGAAATCGTCTATCTAAAATGCAGTGTTATTTCACCAATTCACGATGGCGATCGAAATTCATGGCCACGACTTTTGAATCTCAACAACACTTTTTAAAAAAAAATTCAAGGTCAGTTGAAAATTTGTTGTCGCTAATTTTGAAGGCAGATTTTTAGACTGAGTTTTTTGCTCCTAATCACTTCTATTCAACTCCGAATGAGATTCTATATTAATATCTATAAGAAAAACACTTAAAATTGATATTAGAATCTTTCAATCTATATTGTCAAGATCAAAAGAGAGTTTTGACTTAGGTTTGAACAACCTAGTCCAACATACCACTTGTGACTAGCTCCCTTAAGCTTTCTTAGCTAAATATTTTCCTCCATAAAAAATGGATAGACTTAGAAATGAAATCACTACTTTTAGCTAATTGGATGGGAAAACTTTTTATGATGCTTGGGAAAGATTCAAGGATCTCTTAAGAAGATGCCTAAACCTTCAAATTCCAAAGTGGTCAATAGTGCACACCTTCTATAATAGACACTTTGGGCAAATCAAAATCACTATATATGCAGTAATGGAGGATCTTTATTGGATAAAATGATAGATGTAGCCTATGATTTGATTGAGATGATGGCAAACAATAATTACTAAGCTTATGAAAGGACATTGACAAAGAAAGTAGCAAAAATCCAAAACATGAATGCATTCCAAACTTGCAAGCTCAATTGTCATCCCTATACAAACTATTGAGTGCTTTTAATTATAATGCAATGTCTTCTTCTTTCTTGTAGGTTTTGTGTAACTTTTATGGGGAAAGCGAGCATAAGAGTATCGATTAGCAAATGGGAAATCTTTTTGCCCAAGAGCATGTCAATTATGTATGAAACTTTAACTGTTAAGCCAATAACCCAAATTCTAATACCCATAACCTGGGTTGGTGCAATCACCTAAACTTGTTTTGGTCCAACAATAACACCCTAAACCCTAAAAACTAAGGACCACCGCCTAGTTTCCAATCATCACCATCAAATTACCAACCTTACAAAAAGAAATTAGGCCTAAAAAATATATCGGAGAAATTCATAGCCTCAAACAATACTAAGCATGAATAATATGAAGAGAACATTAGAAGACTTGAAGTGAAAAAGGACCAAGCTAAATAAAAATTGCTCATCTTTCATACATAGCCATGAGATCCAAATGGGACAAATAACTAATGCCCTTAGTTCTAGATCCCTAGGTGCCCTACCTACCAACCCATAATGTAACAACTGTATTCATATTTGCTCTGATACCAGTTTTTTTTCTACCATAATCTGTAATGCTATAATTGGTACCTATAAGAGCATTGAACATCTAAGATTTGCCTATTGGCCCCGCGATGTCATACACACCAGGATTTGCACGTCTACCCCTCGTATGCTTGAGCCCTCTCTAATACCAAAACTGTAACATCTAAATTCATTTGTCAAACCAATAAATGTGACATCCATTGTTCTCATTTATAAATTAGCTTTGATACCACAAATTGCAATGTCATAACGTGGCTAAAGCTGGTACCTATCAGAGCACTCAACATTCGGGATTTGCCCATTGGGCCCGCGATGTCATACACACTGAGATTTGCACGTCTGCCCCGCGTATGCTTGAATCCTCTAATACCACCAACTGTAACTATCGTCTTCAGTTGCAAATCATGGCATTTCATGTTCATAAATGCATACACATTAAGGTTTATTCATCATACATATATAATCCTATATGTATTTAATGTACACATGTGTTAACTAATGTCAGGACCAGTGACCATAACTAGTTCCTATCAAATG
>CATIWR010033897.1:0-10689 GCA_949677035.1 Omphalea diandra
TATAGTGAAATACCCAATTGAGTGATTGGGGAGTGGACGTAGGGTCAGTTTTGCCCGAACCACTATAAAATCCTTGTGTCTTCATTATTCTATCTTCTTCTCTTTATCTCTGTTTTAAAATTTTTATCCACCAATTCAACCCCCCTTCTTGGTGCCTAGGGACAACACATATATAACATAGATATATTCTCATTCTTAAATCTTTAATTTCATCAACCATTCATGCATATTAATCCTTATTTTTTACATAACATAATTTATATCTTACTGTACACATATCTTGCCTATGACTCAACATCTTTTACTATTATTTCTCTTAATTATGCTTCTTAACTAATATTATGTCTTACTTAATCATCATCATTTCATCAAATTTAGCTATCCTACCCTCCTCATTAATAGTTAAGAGTCTTCCTTTACGACAGACCCCTAAGAACCAAGTCTTCTGCCTTATAGGAAATGCATTTAATGCCCATTGAGATTATCAACGATTATGGAATATGAAGAATGATCCATTGAAAAAGTCCTTAAAAAGTTCACTAACTAATCTACATGTATGAATAAAGAACTTTAAAACCTATGGAGAAATCTAACAATAATTGAAATACCTGATGACTATTGAGTTTGAGCAATGACCTGTTAGAAAATCCTTATAGAGAAAGCTATAAAGATTGTGACCCTTGGATAATGCTAAACACTTGTTAAAGCTCATGAATGCCTATTAAAGAATAATCAATGACCATAAAGGTATTTTAATGATCATTAAAAGAAAATTTACAATACACATAAATGAAGCCAATACCAAATTAAAAGGGATGAAAAGCCATTAGAAATTCCATGCCCATAATTTTTTCTCTATTGATTGTTGAAGAGATATGACGACTAGTTTTGCCAAAAATGGATAGTAATGACTAGTTTTACATATGGGGTATTTTCAAGCATTCATTGGATTTTGGGTTATATAAGGACACTTAATATAATCTATAGAGGCATACCTAACTTATGAAAAGGTGCAAAAAGCATATGTAGAGGGCATTATTCTTTATAAGTGTAGAAATATACTTAATGTATATATCTTATATTTATGAGAGTTAGGCTTTTCTTGAGCATTAATTATGCATTCATATAGTTGAAAAGCTTAACCACCCTATTGGGAAAGGTTAATGCTTAGCCAACAAAAGCACATGGTTGATGATTAGCTCAAAATATTATTAATGAGATTTTGCTCTTTTGAGCTTTATAAAAAAAGGAATGGGTAGGTTGTCTTTAAGCATATAAAAGGAAGGTTATTCTTAAGCCATAAAAAAAGAGAAATAAAATGAGAAGCTTAGAGAAAAGACATAAGCAAATTATCAAAACTCTAAAAATATTATGCCTTCACTTTTCTTCTACTCCACCTCTTTCTTTGAGAGTAAGAGTGAATTTTTACATGTCAATTCCACTATAATTGAAGTTAAAATTTTTTAAAGAAATTTTTAATATTTAAATTTGCACCTAGTTCACTCCATTTCTTGGTCTCTATCTTTATCAAGGGACCTAGAATTAATGTCAAAATGAAGTCTTGAATTTAAAGGTCAAAATTTCTTTAAGAACTTAAATGCTAAAGAGCAAGATTTATGATAACCCTCAATAAGCATGAACTTAAAGGCTAATATATTATTAGACCTTCATTTTTTAATAGAACCAAATACAATATTAGAAAACTATAATGTACTATTTTTTAAGGTCAGAATCTATAAAGTTATGGAGAACCATTGAGAAAGATCTTTGTGTTCTTATAAACACCACTTTAAATGGGAAACAAGTAGAGAAGGATGTTGATGAGATGTCTAACAAAGAAAAGAAACAAGTGGCAAATAATGACAAGGTTATCCATATCTTTTTTTATGCCTTTAGTGGAAGTGAGTACAACAAAATAAGAATAAAGGCAACTACCAAATATGGGAAGTGTCAAAGGTTACATATAAGGGCACAAATCAAGTCATATAGAACAATATGGAGATCCTCATCTTTTAATATTAGACCTTTTCTAATTAAGCCTTAAGAATCTACCTTTTAAATATATGATCAATTCATTGAAATTGTAAAAGAAATGAGGCAAAAAATTCTCAAGTGAAGAGCATATGAAGAAAATTCTTAGATGGCTACCCAAAGAATGGCTTAGCAAAGTCACTTCCCTCAAAGATTCAGAAGATCTAAATACTAAGCCCCTTGATGATCTCATAGATTTTAAGATGATCTTCAATAGAGAAGTGTCATGCATATTAGAAGAAGCTAACAAGAAGAAGATAAGATTTGCACTCAAGGCTACTTCTAAGAATTCAAGCTTCGATGAAGAAGAAATGGATGATGAAAAGGTGGCTTTCATGATAAATAAATTCTAAAAGATGTATAGGAGATTCCCTTAAAGAGGCTAGGGAAGAATCAAACTTGATCAAGTAAAGTGTTATGGTTATTGAAACTTGATCAAGTAGAGTGTTATGGTTATTAAAAGTTAGGTCACTAAAATACTAATTATCCCAAGGCTAAGAAAGAGAGAAAAAAAGAAAAAGAAAAAGTCGTACAAGGCCACATGGGATAATATAAGTCCTCCAAAGTATATGAATTTGATGATAAGTAAAGGAAAGTTAGGAGAGAAAGAGCTAACATACATTTTATGGCCTTAGAGGAAAACTCTCCGCTAAAGGTACATAATTTTGATGTTGATGATTATAAACACTAGATTGTAATATTGCTGAGATGCAAGGCCGATGATAAGAACCATGTTCATTTTCTACTAAGAGAATGAAAATGATAATGTTCAAAAGAGGGATAAGCTTCATTTATCTTTGAACTAACCTAACCCTATAAACATCTAACCCAACATTTACCTTCCTTAGGCATGTATAAAATGGTTCTATATACATATGTTTGGATATATAACTAACTAAGATTTATTTTTATTCAATCTAAAAAGGGAGAACATTCTAGGATAGTAGAGAAGCCTACCTCTTTACAAGTAAATGGTTATATAGCAAACTTCTTAGCTAGACAACAACTTAAAATCTTAATTTTAGAATTTTTCTCGATCTTTTTCATAAAAGTAGTAGAGAATACGATTGTTTGCTTCTTACACACACATCAAAAGTGTTAATTCCCCATCCTTTATAAATTGCCCCTTCTTTACTTGAGGGTGGGAAGCTAAATTCCTTAAGAAAACTCTACCCAAGTTTACTCTCAAACCCTAACTTATTCAACAAACGCTTAACCCCCGTTAAAATACTTAAGCTAGCCTAAGCAAGAACTAAGCAAAACCCTTCATCCTCATTAGAATTTTCATTTTCTTAGGAAGATGACGCACTAAAAGGAATCTATAAAGGCAAAGCCTATTAACATTATGCCCTAGACCCTTTTTTTGTAATGAATATTTTTCATAATATCATTATTGCTTTTTTATTAAATATCTTAATATATTGTGTTGATGATTAAATGATAAATGTCATAAATAATTAATTCTACTTGAGGTCATTAATTATGTGACTTGATAGTACATTGTTAGGTATAAAGAATTCTATTCTAAATTGTCTTTAGCTGGTCATTAGTATTGGGATAATAATAAATGAAGACTAGTATGTATTTTGATTAATGACCAAGTTTTACTAGTCATGGATATGGGATATTATGTTCAACATATAAATACATGTTCAAGAGGCATTATATTAGGTCGAGTCGCTATGAGAATACTACATGGATAAAATGCCATAAGTGATTCTCATGTAGTAACATTAACTTAATTATTTGACCTGAAAATCCCTATAGATTCTAATTGATGAACTTTATGTACAGTTCAACAATATCTTTAACAGGATGATTACATAAATTGATATTGGGCATAAAGTAAATTATGTAAAAGGATACGAGTGATTGAGAAAAAATTTCTCCTCATGTATTTATGAGAAATATATCTCTAGACCCCTCAATTAGTTAAACTAAAAAGTTTGCATGGCCATGTGAAAAATGCATTAATAAAAGTTATCAATGTCATTTCACATTAGTCTACTTGGAGATTGAGAAGTAATTGAATTATACAACAATGATATGATTCATGCCTTACGCCCAATTATGATATGATGTGGCAAAAGGATTATAATGTTATTTGTGAGATAGGTTAGACCAATTAATGACCTTCATATAATTTGGATAGTCATAATATCTTGTTAGAAACCACTTATGACTTGAAGGCTAAAAATAGTTTTGGATCACTACCAACATTATATAAGCCTACAAGGTAGCACACTTAAAACAGGTTTAATAGTGAAATTGTGTTTACTACTCTCTAGATAAAATTAAGATAATTAGGGATATTATCTTAAATGTTTAGACATCTATTTTATTTTAAAAGTTAAAACAAAATAGCATATCTAGTTATCTGAATCTCTTAATATATAGAGTTAGCATATATATCTTAACCATTTTAGATATAGAAATGTTTTTAGGGTTTTTTGAATAATGTGTGTGTATTTATGTTTCTTACAAATAAAAGAAAGAGTCATGAAAATCTCAATGTTAGCATGCTAATATACTATTCACTTTAGAGACAACTTGTTTGTATGGATACTTGCAGAGGACGTTTATCATTTGGTAATGTCTAAATCCAACTCCAAGCTCAAGGTGGGGTGTTATCTGCGTAACCCCTTTTCAACTTTTCAATACTTTGTCATTCTTGTTTGAATTGGTAGGCTTTCACTTCCCTTTTATCAGTTTAATTGAATTGCATGAATCTTTGATGGGTTTTGTACATTTAAATTTTTTGCTTTTTTGTTGCGATTGTTCTACAAAACTTAATAAAGGCAACCCCTAGCCCTCTCCATTGCTCCTTTTCCCTCTAGTTTGGGTTTTAGAACTTGGCAGTCCTAAGTCCTTAAGGATTGTCCAATAATCATAGTAGTATGTAAAGACCTCTTAATAATCTATACAAACTACTTAATGGTCTATACATACCATTAACTAGTCCATACATACTACTTTGATTGCTCATAACACCATTTTTTTTATCCTTATAGTTTTCTCTTTTATATGACTTAATGATTATATATTAGTGTTAGCTTTATGAATGGATGATAAGGAAAGGCTTTAAAAGATTATAATCCCCTGACCTTCCTTTTATAATATGGATTTGTTATTTTTTAAGTTTCTTTTATGCACTTAATGCATACTTATGATTTATATGCTCATATGTTTACATCCATGAATGGCATGTTATTTGTACACATCGCATACCACCTACACTCATGCATATATATGTTATCTGAGGGTCACTTGATGGGTGAAAAGTTACCCACAGTAAAAGATAAAACCTAATCTCTTATTTTTGGTATTCCTAGCTTAGATATTCTCTACACTCTATGGATATTAGGATTGACCTTGAAACTCTATTTGTAGATTTAAGGTTCTTCAGTCTTGCCATATTAGATATTAATTCTCTATATATACCTTTAACATGATCTTATACACCCTCATCTCTATGTATGTTGTATGATTGTATTGTTTGGATGTCATTAAATGTATGCATAAATGTGTTAGATGTATGTTTTAGGCCATTAAAATGGATTAATTAATAAGGGCAAGTATATAAAACGAACCACAGATTCACACGAAGGTTAGATCTTTAAATTTGAGTGATTCTTAACACCTTATCTAGGTCGTATCCAACTTTCAAACCTAAATCTCTAATAAGTTGAATACTAGTTGGGCATTCCACAGATCTATTTAGACTAATAACCTTCGTTGCCTAGAATTTTTTCTTAACTAAAGTTTGGTGGCAACTTTATTTTTTAGTTTAAGGGGCATTACCAATGTATTACCTCATCAATGGGTCCTCCAATGGCCTTTTAGTATTACTTGATTATATCTATGAAGAAGCCTATTCATAAGATCTCTTGATAATCCTCAAGCATGCCACTTTTAGAAGTTATATGAAAGTGTGGCCCTACATCATCTCGATCCTTAATTGATTGATAAAAGGTAGAAGTTGTAAGTAAGATTATATTCATTTGAGTACGTAACCTTAAAAAATTTGTAATATTCAGTGGCGATTCCACTAGCGAGTATGAATTTAACTTTATAAGATGAATCGTTGGTTCATGTTATGTCTTTACTTTATTAATCAATAAATTCTCTTATGCATTCAACAAAATACATATACCACATGCACTAGGTAGGCCTAAATCCAACTAATGGATCCTCTCCATTTGAGACTTTTTACTTTATTCAAGCATATGAGATTATAAGAGTAAAACATCACTCTTTAGCTAAGTACGTATAAAACATTAGTCATAGTTAAGTACCTTCAGATATAGCAAATGACGGTATATAACAACTATCCCCAAGTTTGTGAAAGTTATTTATTATAGCAACCTTGTAACCATAAAGCTTATGTAGGAATATTAATACCAAATGATAGGATAACTCTCTTGATTGGTTGTATTTCTTATGAAAGGGTGGAAAGTCTAAACACACATAAAAAGAAAGTTGTATATCAACCCATAATGTAAGTATATGTGTGTGTGTGTGTGTATATATATATATATATATATATATATATATATATATATATATATATATATATATCCTATTCCTTATCACGTATAGGTCTCTCTTGAGATGAAACTGTAATATTCTATTTAGGATATGTATTATTCTCTTTAGGGTTTTCCCTTAGCCTAGTTTAAGAGATTATACATGTTCACTATCCCCTATGGTAGGTGAATGGACTAGAAAAGAGCTATTAAGGTTAGAAAGAAATAGGTTTATGTTTGAATAACATGTGCATCTTACGCATACATACACATTCATAACTTCTTCACGTATTGTAGTAATAATCTATATTTTATAACCACCATAGTGTCACCTAGGCCTTTATAGAAGTGAAGAGGTAAAAGGTTAGCAAGAAAGACTAAGACACCTAGCCTAATATAAAGAACTAAATTATTAGAAGAATAAAAAATTAGCATGGTGTAAAAAGACTATATAATATAGAATGAGCTTGTGGAACAGTTTAAGGTAGAATTATGTCAAATGATGAGGGAACACATCTTAAAAAAGGTTCAAAAAATATTGACATAAGTATTGCCTAAGAGGAATAAGGTATCTTTGAGTCAAGTTGATAAGGATAAAATCTAGTGGATACTTTTTGTCTTTAACTGCTAGTCATAAATGATGATTTGTATGGCATGAAAGACTACTATAAGCAAAAAGCTTTTAATGAGAAAAGCATAATTTTTGTTACACTAGAGAAGACTAGGGAAAATGGCCAAAATAATGCCACGATGGAAAACTTTACTAAGCAGTTGGAGAAAATCCAAAAGACTTTAGACTTTAAAAGGTAAGAATGAGGAGTGGATAGTGAGGACCATTGGCTAGTAAATAGGAAAAGCTTTCCATTAATTTTTACTTGTTATAAATCCCTAAATTCATTAGAATGTAAAATCATAAGAATGATATTTGATTATATATGCTTAGAATAAAGGCATAAGGTTATCCGTTGAAACCATATTAGAGTTATTTGAGTTATCTTTGGAGGGATCATTAAAGACATAATACTTTAACAATCCAAGAAAATGAGAAAAGATTGGAAAGATTTAGCAGGGGCCTTTTAGGAACACTACACCTATAACTCGAAGATAGAGTTTATAAGCGCTGATGGCAATGAGGCAAAATAATGGAGAGAGTTTTCGGGATTATTTAAGGAGATGGTGGAAGATGGTCACTAAGATGGGAACAAGGCCAACCAAGTGAAAGTAGGAAAAAATGATAATTATGAGAGTCTTACATGCAATTAGCACATACATTTGAGAAATACTAATGAAGACTTTTGATGGTCTAAGAGAAGTAGAGGTGTAAGCTAAAGAATTAGAAATGGACACTAAAAGACA
Source organism: Omphalea diandra (assembly GCA_949677035.1). Classification (NCBI taxonomy): domain Eukaryota; kingdom Viridiplantae; phylum Streptophyta; class Magnoliopsida; order Malpighiales; family Euphorbiaceae; genus Omphalea; species Omphalea diandra. Next base: position 7,914 of record CATIWR010033897.1, read on the forward strand.
ACATTCAGGAAAAGGAATTATCAATCACAGGGATAGTTAGATGCATACAATGCCACTAATGTAAACATGGTATGCCACTAAAAGCAATTTACAAATTTGGGCATTCCACAATCTTTACAATATTACTTTATAAGTTTGCTTATTTTATCTCTACCCTTACCTTAAATCTCAGAACTAAAAAAAAAAAAAAACAAAGATCAATCCTCATATTGCTACCTTCCTCTGGTGGTTCAAACTACTAAATTTATGGATCTAGTTTCATAATAAAGATTTAAACATAATGGTCTTAATGTTATACTGGAAAAAGGAATTATTCTTATATTATGTTGTCATTGTTTTGACTGTAATAATCTTCTTGCTCTAAGACCTTTGCTTATTTTCTAGGTTTATCAAGATAATCAATTTTCTCTTTATACATATGTTATTTTTAAATATCATCAAGAATTTAGAGAATTTCAAAGATACATGTGACCAAAATCATAATATTTCAAAAGAAATTTAGCCTCATTTATGATATAATGCTTCATGAGGTTTTCACCTACTAGGTTATCATAAGAGTCTTATGATAGATTAATGTTTGTAGTATGAATACCTTCCCTTACCATGCATGCCTAGTGATGTTCTTAAAGCAAAATGCTATCCAAATCTCAAGACCCATATGATTATGTTGAGAAATAACCATATATAGTAATGACTCAAAATACTACTATACAAAAATACCCCGATCACATGAGTTCATTAGTAAGTAAAGATAAAAGACAACTTACACCCTCTATCTCAATATTATGTATTATATGTGTGTTATTTCATTTTAAAATAGTGTCTCTACCATTTATAGAAAGTGTCAATAATGGTTTGTCTTTAAAATGAAGAATCCTTATAAGCACTACCTCCTGCTTAATAAACTGGGTTTCTAAATTCTTTGTTGCTATTACTTACACCATATATATATTGTTTATATGCCTTTTCAATTTCACTTTGATATTAAACCAATTAATAGATATATAATCAATTATGCCTAGTACCATAATAAAATATTATTCATGGAGTTACATAAGATATTTATCCTTTTGGATATTTTATTATTAAAGTCAAATATCATCTGTCTAAAATTAATTGATTTTTAATACATAAGATCTCATTTAAAGGCAAGTGTTGTAACATCCCTATCCACTTTCATTGACATTCTTACATGAACATATTCATTATATAAATGATTTGTAATCCCACATGAATATATGCAATGGATAAATAATCATTTAGATATGTGAATTGGATAAACACGATGATGACACTTACACCATTGCATTCAGGAAACATTGTTTAAGAGCTTATTTAGAAGCATAAGGAGCATAAGGGGATTAGGAGATGGATGGAGGTAATGAAGGAGTGAAAATGAGGGACTAAAGGGGAAAAGTGAACTTCTAACCAATGGAAATGAGAAACCATGATTTTTTCTTATTACAATAGGTTTACAAGTGGAATTTTTCAGCCTTTAGGATTAGAATATAAAGGTTAAATGTGAGGGGCAGCAAAAGAAAGAAAGAAAGAAAAAAAGAAGAAGGAAAGGGAGAAGAGTGAGCTACCTAGGAAGGAATCCTAAGCTTTTATGGTTCTAAGAAAATAGGTAAATTAATTTATTATCTTCCCATATGAAATTAATCCCTTATGACATGTTAATCATGCATGGTTATTAAGAATTATGAAGTATTTGAGGTTGAGCTCATGTAGGGAAGTTGAAATTTAAGAGAAATAAGAGATGATTGTATTGGTTTTATTATTAGAGCAGAATTTTGTACCTATGATTTCATAACCATAGAAGAGGAATTAGGGAAAGTGCAAAGTATGAAAGTTATAGTTCTATACCCCATCTAAATGCATGGAAAATATTTTTGCTTAATTTAGTGTGTGAGAGGAGAAATAGTTCCTTCATTAAGGCTAGTTCACAACCAGCTGAAATCACCTCAGTCTTTCTATTTTCTTATATTTTGATGACCTTATGTTTGGATTTAGACAAAGTACAAAACATGAAATTTGTAGGGTTATATCTCTTTCAGATACATACAAATTAGTTTTAATTTATTTGATGTGTGGAAAGAAATATGGCTCATTGATTGCGACTGAACCTGAATCTGATGAAACCTCATCAATCTTAGAATTCATTTTTCCAAGAATTTGAGGGCCATAGAATCAAAATTTGGTGATGTGTTCAACTTGAAAGTTGTATATTTATGTCTGATATACATTCTTAAGAAATATTTTTATCAAATTTAACATAGTTGTTGAGATATTGCCCCTTCATCATGACTAATTGTCAACATGTTGAAAACCTACTCATCTTGAGATTGGTCATTTATTTTGGTGACTTTATAGACTGAATTAGACAATGAGTAAAAGATAAAAAAAATGTTCCTTTATTTGTTTTGTAACTTTTGGTAGATCATTTTTGTAATTGGACTTGTTCAATTTGAGATATACCCAAGACTGTAAGACCTACTCAAACTGAGATGACATTGCAATAAGGCAAAATTCAAAATGCACCACATTTTCTATGCGCCTGATATTGGCTTGAAATTTAAATAAGTTGTATCATTATGTGCCTGGTTTATTTGAGAAAAAGAATCAAGTAATTTGGATGAGTATATCTGGAGTTATTGTTGTGAGAGTATAGCAAGCTCAGTTTGCCATATAAGGAAAATATGCATAAATACTAGGTCCATTTCATGAATCATGTCATAGTTGCATAACAAAATGAAAATCTTGCTTTATCATCATG
>CATIWR010033899.1:0-15454 GCA_949677035.1 Omphalea diandra
AATTCATGCATAAGTATTCATAAGGAGCAAACATAATGCAATGGATAAGAGAATAACATCAATCACATAAGATAACAATGTTTGCAAAGAAATAAGTTTTATATATTCATAACTGTGGGATCACAATATTTGTTAAAAAAAAACATAAGGAAAGTGAAAAAAAATACAAAAGATCCCTAATCTACAGTAGTGGAGAATAATCTCTGAAAGATGGTGTCTCTGGTGCTTATTGTGCTCCCTCCACTTCGTCTTTATCCTCAATGTCATCTTCATTGCCATCCCTATCTTGCATATCTTCAAATTCAGTGAAGTTCAGAAGATAGCAAATAGGAGCTCCTAGTTTCTCTTGGAGATCCACCATATCACTGTGAAGATGTGAAAGGAAGAGGAACCTTCTCTTCATCATCCTCATTAGCTTGTCCAACTTGCGATCAATGGTGGCAAGAGACAACTTTGTCTTGGTTTTTGATTGAGAAGGAGGGACTTGTATGTTGCCTTATTTAAATTGAAGCCTCTTTTACTTTGAAGCTTGGGAGGTTTCCATCTTCTTCGCTCCTATTGCACCAAGGGTATAAATGTATGTGTCTAGATGTATGGCCTTGGCATTTATAAGATATGTTAAATCTAGGAAGTTTTGAAAGGGAATGAGCTTCTTGGTAAGGAATTTCTCTTTCTCCTTATCAAGTGGTCCAACAAAATGGTAGATGGTTGTTATGTGGGAGGGCAAGAGAAACTGGTTTTTAGGTTTCGTACTCATGTGGATCACTTAATCCACAAGGTAATGACCGATTTGGATGGGTTGGCTTCTGACAAGGCAAAACAAGAATGCCAAGTCTTTTTGCAAAACCTTTTCGTTACCATTACCTATTGCATTGATGGAGAAGGTGATGATGCGATGAAGGATCCATAGGGGTAGGGTTTTGATGTGTTTGGATAAAAAGGAGCGGGGGTCGTGTTTGGCTTCGATGGAAATCTCCAACCAAAATTCGGAGTAGATAACATCAAGTGTGGAGATGATGAAGGGAATGTGTTCTCTGACTTGCAAGTTAAAAAGGGCAGACAATTGGTCGAAGGTAATAAAGAAAGAGTCGCCAAAGGCCCAGAACACTAACCCATACTGGCCGGCTCTCGAATCGAATTTTTGGCTTAGTTGCATGGTGCATATAAATTTGCGTACCACTTTTTCATATCTGGGTTCATCTCGAAAGATGAACTCGTTCCATCCCAAATTAGAGAGAAAGGCTTTAATCTCTGCATTGATGCCCAAAGTCTCCAACATGAATGTCGATGGAATCTTGTTTGGGAGAATCACTTTGAAGGAGTTCGCCTTGAATCTTTCTTTTTCTTCCTTAGTGATTCCCTTCATAAGAAGGAGGGCATGAGGTGCAGAGGGGGGGTTGAGCCACTGCCTTGCCCTTGTCAGCCTTGGAGAATTTCTTAGGAGCCATAGCAAGAGAGGAAGAGGGCTTGAGAGATTTTTAGAGAGAGAAAGAGTGTTTGGTAGTGAAGTGATGAAAACACCATTGAATGGGGTATTTATAGGCTTGAAGGGGTGTAAAAATGGTCATAAACGGCTATAAATGGATTAAATGAAGAGGGGAAATGGTTGGCAATCAAATCACTTAATTGCCTAAGCAGTTACTCTAATTTACGTTCGTGAATTCATGAGTCGCGACCGCAAATTCTAGAAAATGTGACTAACGGACAAATTTTCCTCTGGAAAAGACGTGTTAACGGTCATAATTTTGAAAAACTAATCAAAATTCGTGATGGAGCGCAAATTTCGCGATCACAAATTAACATTTAACAGCCGGGTGAGATTGACTTGTAATTTGCGATTGTGAATAATGAATAGCAACCGCGAATCATGAGTCAGCAAGGATAAGAATGAAACAATTTTGAAAACATATGATCCAATAGAAATAGATAATAAAATTGTTCATACAATCATCACTCATGCATAACACTCATAACAATCAATCATAAGATCAAACTTTTCACTTTAGGAAGCTTCCATCAAGCATGCCCAACTCTCTCTTAATGAAGTTCATCATTTCTTCATTTAGAGGTTTAGTGAAAATATCTGTAAGTTGATGATTTGTGTCAATAAATTCTAACACAACATCACCCTTTTGCACATGATCTCTAAGAAAATGATGTCTAATGTCTATGTGCTTACTTCTAGAGTGTTGGATGGGATTCTTAGAGAGATTAATAGCACTTGTGTTATCACAATTAATGGGAATGTGATCAACTACTTTGCATAAATCCTTCAATTATTGTTTCATCTAAAGAACATAGGTGCAATAACAACCCACCATCGCATATTCGGCTTCCGCGATGGATAAGGCAACCGATACATGCTTTTTATAAAACCATGAAACTAGGCATTCACATATGAATTGGCAAGTCTCAGAAATGCTTTTTCTATCTAACAAAAGCTACCCGCATAATCTGCATTCGAATACCTTATGAGACTAAATGAAAAATCCCTAGGATACCATAACCTAAGTGTATTGTGCCATACAAATACTTAAAGATCCTTTTAACAACATTCAAATGAGATTCTATAAGAGAGGATTGGAACCTAGCACACATGCAAACACTAAACATGATATCTAGTCTAGATGCAGTAAGATAAAGTAGAGATCCAATCATACCTCGATATCTCTTATCATCTACCTCTTTACCCGATTCATCCTTATCTAATTTGATCGTACTGCTCATTAGAGTTTTGGCTACTTTGCAACCATCCATTTCAAATTTCTTTAGCATTTCCTTTGTATACTTGGCTTAGTTGATGGAGATCCCTTTCTTGGATTGCTTGATTTGTAGACCGAGAAAGAATTTGAGCTCTCCCATCATGCTCATTTCAAATTCCCTAGTCATACACTTAGCAAAATCCTCACAAATAGATTCATTTGTAGCACCAAAAATAATATCATCAACATAGATTTGAACGATTAATGTATCATGCTTGTGTTTTTGAAAAAAAGTGTGGTGTCCACCTTTCGTTTCTCAAAATCATTTTTCAAGAGAAATGAACTAAGCCTTTCATACCAAGCTCTTTGAGCTTGTTTCAATCCATATAAGGCTTTGTTTAATTAAAAACATGGTTTACAAAACAATGAGACTCAAAACCAGGAGGTTGTTCAACACAGACTTCCTCCTCTATGATGCCATTTAAAAAAACACTATTCACATCCTTTTGAAAAAGTTTAAAATTCATATGACGTGCAAATGCTAAGGGAATCCTAATGGCCTCTAATCTTGCAACGAGGGCAAATGTCTCATCATAATCTATTCCTTCCTCTTGGTTGTATCCCTTAGCAACCAATCTAGCTTTATTTCTTGTGATGAAACCTTGCTCATCTAACTTGTTCCTAAACACCCACTTACAACCTATAATTAGGTGTTCTTTGGACCTAGGGACAAGTTCCCATACCTTGTTTCTCTCAAATTGATTGAGTTCTTCTTGCATAGCAAGTGCCAAACTCTCATCATCAAGAGCCTCGTCAATTGACTTTGGCTCAAGTCGAGAAACGAATGCAAGATTATTATCTAAAAGTTAAGATCTAGTACTTACACCCTTAGAAGTATCACCAATGATTAAGTCCTTGGGGTGATACTAGAAGAATCTCCAATCTTTGGGTAGATCTCATCTTGGCTCATTTTCTTGTTGATGTTGATGTTAGTCTTCATCTACTCTTGATGAATCACCTTCTTCCTTTTCTTTATTAGTTGTTGTTGTAGAATCATCCAATTCCAGCTTTTCAAGATCACCTATAAGATCATCAACAAAAATACCTTTCCCAAGATTAAGTTTACAAGATTCATAAAAAACAACATTCATAGATTCTTCAACTACCATTGTACTTTTGTTAAAGACTCTATATGCTTTACTTGTGGTAGAATAACCTAAGAAGATTCCTTCATTAGTCTTGGAATCAAAATTTCAAGATTATCCTTGGTATCAAAATATAACACTTACATCTAAATACTCTTAGGTATGAAATCTTGGGTTTTCTACCATTCCAAAGCTCATAAGAAGTTTTATTGAGAATGAGTCTTTTGAAAACTTTATTTGCAATATAACATGAGGTATTAATGGCTTCGACCCAAAAGTAATTTGATAAGGAATACTCATTGAGCATTATTCTAGCCATTTCTACCAAAGTTCTATTTTTCCTCTCTACAACACCATTTTGCTATGGTGTTCTAGGAGTTGAAAAATTATGAAAAACTCCATTCTCCAAATAATAATTTTCAAATGACTCATTTTGAAATTCCTTTCCATGGTCACTTCTAATATAAGATATGGAGTAACCTTTTTCATTTTGAACTCTTTTTGCAAAACTTTTGAAAGCATCAAATGAATCATTTTTATGAGCTAGAAAAGATACACTAGTGAACCTAAAGTAGTCATTTACAAGGACTAGTGCATAATGTTCTCCACCTATCTAACACTTCTAGTAGGTCATATCAAGTCCATATGGATAAGTTGAAGTGGTCTAGATGTACTTACAACATTTTTGGCTTTGTGAGAGGCATGGTGTTGCTTCCCCATTTGGCATGGACCACATGTCTTGTCTTTGGAGAAGTTTAGCATGAGAAGTCCTTCCACTAACTTTCCTTTGGATAGGATTTGAATAAGATCCATGCTTGCATGCCTAAGCCTTCTATGCCATAACCAAGCTTCATTACTCAAAGACATAAGACACTTAAAAGATTAGTTAGCCAAATTGTCTAAGTCAATTGAGTAGGTATTACCTTTCCTTTCACCCTTGAAAATAACCTCATCATCCACTAAAGTGGTGACTCGGCATTCTCTAGGATCAAAGGTGACCTTATTACCTTTGTCACACAATTGACTTACTCTTAACAAATTATGTTGTAAGCCACTAACTCAAAGAACATTATCAATTAAAGAACATCCACTCTTACCAATGGGTTCCAATGCCAATTACCTTACCCTTGGCATTGTTACTAAATGTGACATCTCCACCTTCTTTTTCTTTCAATGTCGTGAATAGCTTTCTATTTCCAGTCTTGTGCTTGGAACATCCACTATCCATATGCCAATTGCTTGATTTGGTGGTTGCCACATTCCCCTACACAACAATAATAAGTTACCTTTTCTTAGGTACCCAAGCATACTTGGGTCCTTAAGGGTTAGAAGATGAAGGGTCCTCTAATTTGAGATGAGCCTTCCTAATATAGCAATGAATATTAATATGTCCAAATCGCATGCAATAATGGCATTGGAGTTTAGGCTTAAGAGTCTTTCTCCTTTGCACAAATTTAGGATGAGTAGGAGGCCTTCTCATACCATGGTCATGTGAATGCATGCATAAACATGTATGATGAGTAGAAAATTTTTTATGAGTATGACCATGCTTTTTGTTGTAAATGTTGGCATGGTTAGCTTTTTGAGTCTTGGCTCTAGAGCTTGGGAGAGTCTTCCTTTTGTCCTTAGGCTTAGGAGGCTAAGTGCTAGCAAAATTTTTCTTCCCAATTACCTTAATGCTAGATGTTTGAGGTTCTGAAGATCTAACAAATGTGATATGAGATGATGAGGAGGCTCTGTTAAAGCCTAACTCATGTCTAACTAGAGGCGGTCTTTGTGACACAATCAATGTGTCCAAGGCTTCTTTTCCTTTATGAAATTTAGAGATTGAGCTTCTAAGCTCACTGACTTCTCCTTTAAGAGTGTCATTCTCTTTTCTTAATGAAGCCATTGAAGAAGATTAAGTGGAAAGTTTTTCTACTGATTTTTTGAGTTCTTCATTAGAAGTCCTCAACTCATTTATAAGATCACTAAGAGTCTTGTATTCATCTTCTAATTTTAAACATCTTTTCTTATAAGTTTTACTTGTGACTTATACTTGTCATACCTCATGGTTAGAGCCTGTAAAACCTCTTCATCTATCTCTCAAATTCAAAATCATAATGAGAATGGGAAGAAGTACTTACCTCATTTGTAAGATCTTCTTGTGCCATGAAGCATATGTTGGTAACCTCTCTTTCTTCCTCTTCTTCACTTGAGCTTTCATCCCAAGTGGCTGAAAAACTCTTCTTCTTCTCCTTATCCCATATATTCTTCTTCTTTAATTTGGGACACTCATACTTGATGTGGCCTTGATTGCCATATTCATAACAAGTGACTTCATTGGATTTCTCTCTTAGATTAGGAGCTGTCTTCTTGAAGCCTTTTCTTTCTTTTCTCTTGTTGATCAACTCCTTTGTCCTCCTAGAGAGCATTGCTCGCTTTTCTTCTTCCTTGTCACTTTCTTCATCACTTGAGGTGATCTCTACCTCTTTCTCTTTTGTTGAAGCTTTAATAGCCATGGTTTTTCTCTCTTTCTCCGAATTGTCTCCTTGGCCTCTTAGCTTCTTCATTTATTCATCTTTTTGTAAGGCCAACTCATGAGTTAAGAGTTTGCCTATCAACATATCGGTTGGAACTTTTCCAATCTCCAGATTGGACTCTTGTACACTGGAAACTCTAGCACCAAATTTATGTAGAGGAAGAGTTATAAAGATTTTTGTGTTTACCTTATATATAATGAGAGCTCTTCCAAATTTCTTCATGTTGGTGACAATGGACAATAGCCTATTTGTCATTTTTGTGATGCTCTTATTGTCCTTCATCATGAAGAGTTCCCATTCGGTGACATACATCTCCAAATGGATTGATTTGACTAGAGTTGTGCCTTCATGATAATTCTCTAGAGCCTTCCAAATGGCATGAGCTGTTTGACAATGTTGCACTCTTCCAATCTCTTCTCTAGAGAGTGAGCTTAGAAGAATGACCATTGCTCTTTTATTCTTGCCATTTTATCTCTAGTGAGCTTCAACCCATTCTTTCATTGGGATCAATTCTTCATTACCACCCATAACTCTGATGGGTGGGTTCCATTCCTTGATGACCATATCCTAAAGGTCCACCACATCTATGTCAAGATAGATCTCCATCTTATACTTCCAATTAGTATAGTTTGTTCCATCAAAGTAAGGCTTAAGTTATGAGTGATTCCCTCTTGTGCCATGATCTTTATTCACCCAATGAAGGTTTGATTGTGAAATTAGGCTATGATACCACTTTTTGGCCCTAGGCACCAAGAAGGGGGACTTGAATTGGTGTATAAAAATTTAAATTAGAAAGAGATAAGAGAAATGAGTGGAAAAGAAACACACAATTTATAGTGATTCGGGTATAAATAACCCTACGTCCACTCCCCAATTCTTAGAAATTGGTTGTTCCACTATCTTTCAAAGGTGTTTTCAAGCTTACACCAAACTTTCACACTTGTGTTTTAAAGGCTCACACAACAATCTATACACTTGTGTTTTGAGGCTTACACAACAACCTTTACACTTATGTTTTAATAGGCTCACACAACAACCTCTCTTAGTGTTTTGACAGGCTCACATTATAACCTATTACAATTAGTGTTTATGCTCACACCCAATAATGACTTAGAGAATGAAAAAAAGTGACTAGCAAAATTGTAAGAATTTGGGTACAAAGTTATTAATTCTCTTGCATTTACATCTATTTGGTGAGGTATTTATAGCCTCTACCTGCCAAAGAGACATTGCAATAAAACTGATACAAAATCATCAGAGTGTGCTAGACAGATTTTCGCATTAAATGCTTGACAGTCTTGATTCACGATCGCTACAACTCATTCACGGTTGTGAATTCCAAAATCTATAAGGAAAACCCCATTTGTGTCTAATATCTAGTCCACATGGCAGCTTCTGATTAGTTCACTAGGAAAATATAGCTGTTGCCTTTCACCTACTCTCAAAAGTAGCGGACGCGATTTATCTTGTACAGGATGTGACTTTAGACGTGAATTCCTTTGCCAAAAGTGTTCATCTTCTTCTTTTGATTTTGCGGTCGCTACCAATAAGTTCCCATCATGATTTTGACTTCTAACGGTTACTTAGGACACTTGTTAAGCTGTGATTATGGACTTGATTATGTCTTGAGTTACTTTGAAATTTGTGGTCGCGACTGAGGCAAGCTTTACATCACGAATTTGTTTGTCACTTTTGGAGTTCTTCTTTTGGATGAGTCACGGCCAAAAATGCCTCCGCGGTTTTGTCTGTCTGAGTTTCTAGCAAATCTTCTTATGGATCGCAGTCATGATTTAAAAGTCACTTTATATTCTTTGAAGACTAAGATCTCTATCCATCTTCTAACTTAAAGACTAACAAAAAAAATTGCAAAACAACACTAAATTGAAACATTATAATTGATCAATCCCCTTTGTCAAGATCAAAAGAGGTCAAAGACTTAGGGTTAACTACCCTAGTCCAACATGGCCTTTCGACTCTCGATGCCTTAAACTAGCTAGGATCCTAATGGCAATTCAAACGAGTGAGCCTATTGAAGAACACAACTACAAAGATGATTCCCCTAGGTTTTCCTCCAGTCGGCGACACTTCGATGGTCTACAATTTGTACCGTTACCTTGTAGGAACCGCCTCAAGAGCAGTAGGTATCTTTTCTCTTCATGTCAATTTAATTTTTGTTTTTGTACACTTCATCGCTATAGGCTTTAGGTGTTGCCCTTGAATTTACTTCTTGCCTGTAAACATTAGGTTAGATTAAAAGTGCTTAGAAATAACTTTCAGGACACTCACCCTTTATTTCTGCTAAAATTTATTTTTTTATGTGTCAGACTAGCTTGTTGCCTCAATTTGCATGCGCCTTGAACTTAATTTCATGATCTACATAATGAATGATTAAAATCAATTAGTAGAATAATCAATGCAAGATTAAGATACATACTTGGGATCGTAGGTAATTTATTCAATTATTCTATTCACTTGTCAGCCTTTTAATGCTTTATTTATGGATGTTGACTAAAATATTCTTTTTTTTTAATCCTAGAGATTAGGATCCATTATCTTCTTGTCTAAAGCTTCTGTAATCATGTAAAATAGTACATATACATGTATTTAGTTTCTTTTTCTTTTCCTCCTTAGGATATCTTCTTCTTTTAGAAAGGAAGCAACTCTAGCTGTCCTATTAGGTCATAGGGTAGTACATTGCACCCCTTAGTTGTGACTCATCTAGAGGAGACTGGGATCTAGACCTTCCTATAGATGTTTCGCGATGAGATGCCAAAGATCGATATGTCAATGATGCATGCACTAGTGGAGAGATGGATGGGCACAACTCACACCTTTCATTTGCCTTTGATTGAAGAGATCATAATCACCCATAAGGACTTCAATTTTTTGATTGAAATGCGGTTCGTGGGCATTAACTATCAATTTTAGAGTACACTATCCAATTTTTTAGAGGGATTATCTACGAAGAGTCCTAGGCTATGTTCCCTTATTAAAGAGAAGTAGGACTGTGACGAGGTCGAGCATTCAGACTAGCGCTTTTGTTATCATCGATGATGGTCAATCATCATGAGCATTACTACTTATTGTATGCCTTATCAGGATTTGTGATCTCTAAAGCCTTTGGGGTGGCGGAGGCTATGTTTGATACTAGTGCTCGAGGATCTAGGCTAGCTGCACCACTTTGATTGGGCGTCTATGGCATTAGCGTACCTCTACCATTATCTCAATCAACGTTCCCAATGCCAGGCTACATGCGTGGTGCCTAGATGGTCTTAATTGTAAGTATTGTCGATCGCCATTGTCTTTTTTATTCCTTAACATTGCTTCATCATTTTAGAGCTCATGTCATTGCTCATCAACAGGCATAGGTTGTCTAGCAGGGCCTATTATAGGGGGTTGGATCCTGAGGATGACGTGGAGGGTAACTACCCTTGCTTTACACAATGGAGTGTAAAGAGCTACGAGGATTCTCCTATAGCTACCAAGCGTGCTCACCTGAACATGATCACTCTAGACTATGTATTTTTCTTGTACTGATACCATTACATTAGTTACAATTTTTCATAGACTTTTTTGGCATTATGCTCATATTGATTTTTAGTCTTTATTGCAATTACACCTTGATAAAGAGGTTCTATGGCGACACGAGCGATAGAGGTGGCAAAGGCTAATGCCATCTCGTACGGTCTCTGGTAGATGGTAGGGCAGGGAGTGGTATCTAGGGGGAGCACATCTTTCTTTAGCACGATGGTATGGATGAGTGACTTGTCCCACAACGTTCACCCATTAACTTGTTTTAGCACAGGATCTCGAAGGCGCAGAGCTTGTTGCACCACTGCATTACGTGTTTGAGGAGAAGTTATCTTTTATGAGGGTCTCCTACAAGTCCTAGATGATTGACGCGCTCATTGGGAGCCTTCCTTTGACCGAGGCAACCATTTGTGCATTTCCCTATTATGCGCTTGATAAGGGGATTGCCTTACAGCATATGGCCCAAGGTACCACTTACTTGGCATTTCGAAGCCTTTCTGCTTTTGCTTTTGGATTTGGCTCGACTACAGTCTGAGGCCACAAATGGGCCTATGGATCTATTTTAGGAGGTGTGGAGCCTGTATTAATGGGCACTTTGGATTTCATGCTTGATGGCCTGTTGGAGTCTTGCATGGCTTCGTTGATTAGGTTGGTGATGTCATTATAGCTTACTCGGTTCATCTACGCCTTTGAGCCAATCGAGACTACACATGTAAGTATCTTGTTTCTTTTCATTCATTGTGCCTTGATTGCATTATAAATAATACATTTGTTAATATTTTTCTTTTTCCTTTTGTAGATTCCACGCATGATGCGAATAAGGTTGGATTGATCCTTACTCGTATGCTAAAGAATAGTTGCCTAAAATCTATCAAACCAAGTATTAGAGTTTTGATCTTCAAATCCCAACTAGACCTTTAGAAAACTTGTTTCTAGCAACCTAAGTTATAAAGATTCAAAGTTGTGTTAGCTTAAACCTTAAATTAACCAAGCCAATTTAAGATAAGAATTAACAAGTTTGTGAAATTATTAAATTTTCACTCAACAATCTCACCAAGTCCACTCAAAAACTTAAGAAGAGAATTTAATCTCATAAGCAAAATTGCTAACAATAATAATATTGAATTAATCCCTCTTGGTAGAATATGGAGGCTATTTATAGCCTTACAATGCTTAATCCAAAACCAATTAGGATTTGGCTTACATTCCTTAACAAAATTCAATATTTCCTAATGTAATAAGGAAAAGACAATCCTAAACAAAATAGAAAAACTAAAGAAACATTATGATTGGTTAACAAGGTTAGACCATGATACTTTCCTAACTAAAGAACAACTCTTCCTAAATAGAAAAAGGAAAAGGATTCAACCTAATGAGGAAATCCTAATGGCATTAGGAAATATTATCATTTAAGGAAATCTTGTAAGAATCTTTGACTTTGGGGCTTATTTCCTTGCTTACATGACTTGGGCTTCCTTTTACATGCCTTGGGTTTCTTTTCACATGCCTTGGCCGAATTGGGTTATGCTTAGGTGCTCTCTACAAGTTGGGCTCCATTGTATTAAGTTAAATGCTCCATTTAAAGAGTTTAAGCTCCCATCAGCTTTTAATTAGGCATCACGCATCCTTTGCTCTTCTTGGGCTAATCCAAGTGTAACTCCTTATTGCATGAATGCTCCAATTGCCACCTTAAACTTCTTTAGCCTTCCCCTTGTGATTGAGCCTTAAAGTTGAAGTGGATCCTTTGCTAACCTACCTTGGCTATTTGCATCATTCCCTCCTTCCTCAAGAGGATTCATCCTCAAATCAACACCTTAATCATAATCAAAATCAAAAGGAGATAACTTAGCAACATTAAATGTGGCACTAACATTATAATCACTAAGCAAGTCTCACTTGTAAGCATTATCATTAACCCTCTCTAAGACTTGAAAAGGTCCATCTCCCCTAAAGTCTACCTTACTTTTTCTAAGGTTAAGAAACCTTTCTTTCCTAAAGTGTACCCAAACCCAATCACTCGATTCAAATGCCACTTTAACTTTACCCCTATTTGCATTTTTAGCAACTTGCTCATTTCTTTTTTCAATATTCAAACACACTTTCACATGTAATTGTTTAACAAATTCAAATTTCTTTTTACCTTCCATATCAACTTGCAAATTAGAAGGAATAGGGGATAAATCCAAAGGACTCAATGGTATAAATCCATAAACAATCTCAAAGGGCAATAATGTGTATAAGAATGCACACTCTTATTATATGCAAATTCTATATGTGGTAAACATTCCTCCCAAGACTTCAAATTCGTTTTTATCAAAACTCTCAAAAGTTGCCCTAGAGTCCTATTTACAACCTCAGTTTGACCATCAGTTTGTGGGTGGCAAGAAGTAGAAAATAACAACTTAGTTCCCAATTTGCCTTATAATGTTTTCTAAAAGAAACTAAAAAATTTTGTATCCCTATCACTAATAATAGTTTTAGGCATACCATGTAACCTCACAATTTATTTGAAAAACAAATTAACTATGTTAATGGCATCATCAGTTTTGTGACATGCAATAAAATGTGTCATTTTAGAAAATCTATCAACAACCACAAAAATAGAATCATTACCATGTTTTGACCTAGGTAACCCTAAATCAAAATCCATAGATATATCAACCCAAGGTGAACTAGGAATGGGTAAAGGCATATAAAAACCATGCTGTTTTGATTTAGATTTAGCTTGTTTGCATGCAACACATTTATCACACACCTTTTGAACATCAATTCGCATATTAGACCAATAAAAGTGCTCATGCAAAACATCTAAAGTCTTTTGAACTCTAAAGTGAACCATAAGTCCACCACTATGGGCTTCCCTAACTAGCAATTTATGTAAATAACTCTTAGGTGCACAAAGTTTGTTATCTTTAAACAAGTAATCGTCATGCCTAAAGAATCTATCAATAACACCCTTTTCACAATTTATAAAGAAATAATAAAAATTTGAATCTCTAGCATACAATTCTTTTATATACTCAAAACCAAATAATTTAACATCAAGAATAGAAAGAAGAGTATACCTTAGATATAGTGCATCAACCACAATATTTTCCTTACCTTGTTTATACCTTATGACATATGGAAAAGACTCAATAAATTCACTCCATTTAGCATGTATTTTGTTCAATTTTTGTTGTCCTTTAAGGTATTTAAGAGATTCATGGTTCGTATGAATGACAAATTCCTTGGGCCAAAGATAATGCTGCCATGTTTGCAAAGCCCTAACCAAAGCATACATCTATTTATCATAAGTTAGATATTTCAAAGATGGTCCATTAAGTTTTTCACTAAAGTAAGCTATGAGCCTTCCTTCTTGCATTAAAATAGCTCCAATACCCAAACCTGTGGCATCACATTCAATTTCAAAAGTATTAGTAAAATTAGGCAAAGCAAATAAAAGTGCACTAGTTAATTTAGATTTCAACAAGTCAAAATCATGTTGTTGCGCCTCCTCCTATTTAAAACCAACACTCTTTTTGATAATTTCAGTTAAGGGAGTCACAATAGTGGTAAAATCCTTTACGTTCCGGTAAAAACTTGTTAAACTATGGAAAGACCTTCCTTCACTTACACTAGATGGAATCAACCATGCCTTGATGTCACTTACCTTTTCTTCATCAACTTCTATT
Source organism: Omphalea diandra (assembly GCA_949677035.1). Taxonomy (NCBI): domain Eukaryota; kingdom Viridiplantae; phylum Streptophyta; class Magnoliopsida; order Malpighiales; family Euphorbiaceae; genus Omphalea; species Omphalea diandra. The sequence continues at coordinate 13,575 of CATIWR010033899.1, forward strand.
CCATCTTTGCTAATAACAAAACCAAGAAAAACAAGCTTATAACTATAAAAAGAACACTTTTTGAAGTTAATGTATAACTTTTCTTTTCAAAAAACTTCAAAAACTAATCTTACATGCTCTAAATGCTCTTCTATAGACTTAGAATAAATAAGAATATCATCAAAATAAACAACTATAAATTTTCATATGTATGCGCACAAGATATGGTTAATCAATCTCATGAAAGTGCTAAGGGCATTAGTTAACCCAAAAGGCATAACTAACCATTCATACAATCCACATTTAGTTTTAAAAGTTGTTTTCCATTCATCCCCTTCACGCATCCTAATTTGATGATAACCACTTTTCAAATCAATTTTAAAAAACATGCATGCACCATGCAATTCATCTAATATGTCATATAACCTAGGAATTAGATGCCTATACTTAATGGTTGTCTTATTAATGACCCTACAATCAATAAACATGTGCCAAGGTCCATCTTTTTTATGTACTAAATAAAACAGGAACAACATAAAGAGTCATACTTCCCTTACTAAGCCTTTTTCCATGAGCTTTTCTACTTGCCTTTGAAGCTCCTTTGTATCTTCAGGGTTGCTTCTATAGGCTCACCTATTTGGAATTTGAGAGCCCGTAATGAAATCAATTTGGTGCTCAATTCCTGTTAAGGGTGGCAATCCTTTGGGCAAATCTTCAGGAAACAAATTTGAAAAGTTATGTAACAAGGAAACAAAACCAATAGGAATAATATTGGTTAGATCATCACTAAAAGAAAAACACGTTAGTTTCACATATTTATACAAAAGCATAGCCACAGGTGTCTTGGCTAGCAAAGTTTTCCTCACACCCTTCTCTTTTGCAAATATAGTTTTTTCCACACCCTCTCCTTTTGCATGCCCCTCACTTTTTTTATGGGCATCCCTTCTTTGCTCTCCTTTTTTCCCTCTAATCTCACACCCCTCTTTGGTTTTCTCACTATTTTCCTTTTGCCGCATTACTTTTTCTTTTTCTTGGTTGAATGCGTTTTTTCTCTATCATTACTTTTTGGTCCTCAAAAATTTGTTAGGGTGTTAAAGAATACAAAACAATATGCTTGCCCCAAAAATCAAACTCATAAGTATTAACGAACCCATCATGTTTGGCTCACCTATCAAATTACCATGGTCGACCCAAAAGTATATGGCTAGCTTGCATAGGAATAACATCACAAAGCAGCTCATCCTTATATCTACCAATAGAAAATGGTATCAAAACTTGCTTAGTGACTTTTACTTCTCCACTATCATTTAACTATTGCAAGTTATAAGGTTTAGGATGTTTCATGGTTGGTAAATTAGCCTTTTAGCAGCATAGGTACTAGCCGCATTAGTGCAACTACCACCATCAATAATAGTAAGACATAAATTACCATTTATCCTTCACCTAGAATGAAAAATATTTTCCCTTTGAATTTGATCACCCTTAACTTGCACACTTAAAGAATACCTAGCCACAATAATATTCTTACTAGTTACCTCATTTGGATCCTCAAAATTATCATCACTAGCATCTTCCAATGGAGGCATCTCAGGGTCGGTCGCATAACCATCATCTTTATCATCACTTACTATCTCTCCATCACACAAAACCATAGTCCTCTTATTGGGGCAATCACGTGCCATGTGTTCTCTTCCCTGGGACTTAAAGCAAACAATTGAACATGGTTTTTTAGGGGTTCAACCTTAGCATTAGAGTTAGGCTTGCTTCTCCTTCCTTTTTTGGTGCAGTCTTAGGCCTATTTGTGACATCCCATTTACTAATCATTAAAATTCTCTCAATCTATCCATTGTCATTAAAAAACCTAATTTCAATTATTTTTTTTCTTACACTGTGTCTTTTGT